>QTSX02001461.1:268120-494854 GCA_014839935.2 Entomophthora muscae | reverse complement strand
AAGCCCACCAAGGTTACCTTCTCCAAGAAAGTTAGAGACAAGGAGGTAGAACTTACTTTGTATGTGTTCAATGTTGTGTACCGGCAAGAGTTGGTCCTGTCAGCCATGCTGGAGAAGATGAAGCCTGTACTTGATACTAGCTACAAGCCCTACATCAGTGATGGCAATCAGGAGGATGACAAGGAGCCCAAGTTCTATCAAACCAATGAGGGACAGTTAGTGCTCAAAAAGGTTGCAGCCTTTTACAACAAGGTGCCCATGCCTTGCAAGCCTGTCATCAATCAGGATCCCAGTTTATCTGAGCCTACTAAGCCCACTCAAAAGCACATTCAGATATCAAACAAATCATCCTGCTCAAGCTAATGTGTGAATCTGGTGACTACAAGGCAGCTGCAGCCATTGATGGAGTGAATCCCAAGTACGCCTCAAAGACCTTCCACAAATTCATCAATACTGGCCGAGTCCTTGCCGCGGAGAAATCCTTGTGTGTTTCTACCATGCTCACCAAGGAGCGCAAATGGGCAATCCACCAGTGGATAACCTGGGACTGCCATCTTGAACTGGCAAATATTCAGTCCATGGTCAAATCTACTTTTGGGGTTGAGGCTTTGATTTCCTTTTACTACCATCTGGGCAAGGGAATGCAATTTTCCTTGGAAAAGCTTGGGGTATCTCCCTACAACAGAAACAGCCCAGCCAATGTTGAGACCCAGAAAAAATACAAAGAGGTGTACACTGCCCTCAAAGCCAAGGGGACAGTCAAATTCTATTACATTGACAAATCAGCATTTGCCTTGTCTATGCGGAATGTATATGGCTATGGCCCAAAAGGCTCAAATGATGGGATGGCTTGGCGTGCTGCAGTCCGCGCCACAGCCTATTCAATGGTGGCTCTCCTTGGTCCAAAGGGGATTGAGCTATACCAAATGATATTGGGTTTGCATAACAGCAGGACCTTTCTATCATTCCTCCAATTGGTCCGGGAGCACCTGAGGTGCACAAGCCTGGGCTTCACCAACAACATTGTGCTTGACAACGTTGATCTCCATAAGGTGGCTGATATTCTTGAGGAATTCCCAATGATTGACACTAGCATTGCTGTGGGCCCCCAGCAATTGGCCATGGCAAATTTGTGTCTTCTCTTCCTCCCTGCCTATTTGCCCTTCCTAAATCCCATTGAGGAAGTCTTTGGGTGGCTCAAGCAAGTTGAAAACAAGGAACCCCAACTGGGACTGAGGACCTGTTTGATTTGCTGCAGGCCAGGATCCACACCCTCCCAGCTGAGACCATGGCCAAATTCTATAGCCATGCTGATTCATTCATCCCCACGTGCCTAGCCAAACAGCCAATCAATTAAAGACTTAGTGTGTCCAACTCTTTTTATATTCTCTAATTTACTATTCAAGATTTATTAATTATCATTTTATATTTAGATGTTTCCAAGCCCGCAATCACATTCAGCAGGACCATCAATGGAGGTTAGTAATTTACTTATTTTATATTAATTTTTTTATTATGCCATCTGAGGTTATTCCAAAGACTTGATACTGGATTAAGTGAATATATTTATATTACTCTTATCAAATAAATATAAAAATCAAACTAAAAAAATTAAATGTAAAATTCAAAAGTTAGAATTTATTTTATTAACATATAATTTTATGCTTTTATGAAACCGTTTCTGTAATATATTTTGCAAAACTTGTTTGCTGAAATAAAAATTATAAAATTTAATTACAATAAAAATAATATAAATTGTAATAATATTTATTGGAATAATATTTTTTATTATGTGCGCCTTTTTTGACAAATGGGGTTGGTGCTCCACCTTGCCACAAAGGCATTGAGCAAGGTAGATCAGGCCAGGCCCCAAACCACAGAGACCATTATTGACAGGAACCAGTTTTAGGCGGGCGACAACCACAGATTCTGGTAACTATTAAATATGGTCAGAAGGATTGTAAAAGTGGGTAATAAAATTTGAGAAAAGCTTAGCTGAAGCATTTCCTCAAAAACAAGAGAAAATGGTTCTGCATAAATTTTATTTTTTTCAAATTTTAAAACCAATTTCAAAATGTTGATTTTTTATGCCAATTGGTTGTTTTTGTTGTTTTTTACTCTTATTTTATTATAAATTTAGGAAACCAAGATAACTTCCAGGAAGCTATCATGGTAGATATTTAGGAAAAAATATAAAAGTCCATAATGAATATGGAAGGAGAGAGATGATTGGATAAATGACAGAAAAGGGAAAATCTGTTATCCAATAGTGGGTTTTTGGAATCCAACTTTGTCAGTTGGGTTTGTTACACCTATAGTGAGTCCTTTGGTATGTACCCACCATGCAATAGAAGTGGTACACAACCTCCACTGCCACACTGTGGACGGTGGATACACCCTGGTTAAAATATTCTTGGCGGTTAGTAAAAGGGAGAAGGATCAGGTGGGAATGTAGGAGCAGCTTCTCTGGCGGGGCTGAAAACCCGGAAATCCCTGCCAGGACCAGATTGTCCTTTATCACGTGGTCCACCAAGTTGTATCTGAGGGGGGAATTTCTTCTCATCTAGGGAGAGCCTGGTCTTGTCAATCCCTAGGAGGATACCATCAAGATCCTCTACATCAGCGCTCATCCTGAAGTAAAACAGGAACCCCAGGTAAACCACCAGATGAAGCCTTTGTCCAGCAAAGGCTTAAATGAACTCACACATCTTATTTTATACTGTATTTATTTTCTTTTCATGTTTGGCTTTAGCCAAGGTCAGCTCCATGGCCGCAGGAAGCCCCGTCTTGTTGGCACTCCAGGCCAGCCCAAAGTCCGCCAGGAAGATTTTGGTTTTCTTGACATCTGTTGCATCTGCAACACCCAATTTTGACACCACACACCAAAAGTTCTCCAACAGGTAAGATATTGTGTGCTCCACTGGGAAGCAGAAGCAAGCAGCTGCAAGGGCCTGGCCCATCTCTGGTACATTCTTGAATGAGAGCGTCTCCAGGACGTCCCAAACAAGCTCAATGGAGTTTACACAGTAAACTCTATTGAGGGATACTGGGTCCATGTGGACCAGTTGGGCATTCTTTTAGGCAGTAACTGCCTACTCAGATGCCCCTTGACATGCATCAGCTCAGCCAATGCCTCTTATGACATAGGAAAGAACCTGTGGGTGCGGTCCTCCAGCTCCCGCAAGACAGGGGGGACAGATACAGCTTCTTGGCCACATGAGTGGCATAGTTGGCGTAGAAGATGGGGGGGACAAAAGGGACCAGGACCCGGTGGAGTTCACTGTCTACGTTTTCTAAGAAAAAAAGGTAAGTATTTTGAAAATTTTAATTAAATCTTTTAGGTTACCTTCTTGTGTTTCTTCCTTGCCCGCTGCCTCGGCTGGCTTGGCCATTCTTGGTGCAAGAAGCTGAGCAGGAAGTTCCGTGTCCTATTTTCTGGCGCGCTTGGCCGGCTTGAGATGAGCATACATTTCTGGGTCATCTGTCCAGACAGACAGTGCAGAGAGGGAAAATAACTTGAACTGGAGGCCCTCAACCACAGTTTTTTTGAATATTTAGTAAGCGCTTGATTGTCTTCTCTGGGGTATCTGGTATTTTGGTCACAAGGGCCTTTGCAGACACCTTGCCTATTTTGTCCCCTTCAAAGACAGCAGACTTAACTCTTGCTTTGACCTTGCAGCCAATCTCTTTAATTTAAACAATTGCTGAGTCAAGGTTTTTAGTAGCTTCTCCAATTCTCTCATATGATTTTTTACTAACCTTTCCATATGTTTTTATAGCTTTCATCCAAATAAAATCTGTATTATTCTGATACTATTGCCTCTTTGTTTATCCCTGTTTGTTTTCACTTTACTCCAATATCCCATTTTTTCCCCATTGTGTATATGTTTTAAGCTCATCTCAATATGTGTTGTTTTCTTTGTGTTGGCATTGTTTCCTTAATTGCCATATTATTTTTGGCACTTTGCACAGCCCCTTGTGAAAATATTAACAACAATTTTGTAGCAGCTAAATTTAATTAGAAAATTATAGGTTAATTGATTTTAGATAAAGATGTTACTGATCTGAAATCAAAACCTTAATGATAAACTTTAAGCCAATCCAGAGCCAAGTGATAAAGTGATTGTTGTGACATAAAGGGTCATTCAATAATTCTTTGATGTATGTGCGCTAATTAATATAATTGGCTGGGTGTTTTGCCATTGTGCGCCATTGCTGCTGTGGCAAGTTGTTGATGGACTAGTGCTAACCCAGCAGCTGATTGGGCACTAGTCCATTAACAACTTGCCACAGCGGCAATGGCGTACAATGGCAAAACAACCAGCTAATCATATGAATTAGCGCACATGCATCAAAGAATTATTGAATGACCCTTTATGTCACAACAATCACTTTATCACTTGGCTCTGGATTGGCTTAAAGTTTATCATTAAGGTTTTGATTTCAGATCAGTAACATCTTTATCTAAAATCAATTAACCTATAATTTTCTAATTAAATTTAGCTGCTACAAAATTGTTGTTAATATTTTCACAAGGGGCTGTGTCTGGGTACTAAAAATAACTGTGTTCTGGATCTAGAATCATGCATGGTAAATATATGATTTTATGGAAATAAGCTGAACATAAAGAATATAGCCAACTATAAAAAAAGAGAGCATGGACAATTAAAATGCAAAATAAAGATAATACAAATAGAAAAATTTTGGCAACAGGGGGTTTATTGAGGTGGGGAAGAGTGATGCCTAGGAGGCAGAATAGCGTGGAAAGGAAGACATAGAGGCAGTGCTGGCCTGGGTGAGTTGGGCTTGCGGGTGAGGGGTGTTGGTGGAGGGGGTGGAGGCAGGAGGATTTTGCGTGATTGCTGCCATATACAACTTGGTGTATTCCTTGTCCGTCATTGGCTGGATGGGCTGGTAAGTGGCAGTGGCCCAAGGTGGAAGATGCTTATCCTTACATGATTGATTACCCATGTTCACATGGAAAATCATTTGCACAAGCAAGTAAGCCATCAGTTGGTGACCAAAGAGAGAATTGTGGTCAAGGAACCCAAGATATAGGTTGTTGAAAGCCTGAGGGCGGCGCTCCCAGAGTGTATCTCCAATATTAAAGAACACAACATCAGCCAGATAGATGTCAGTGTGACCAGCTGGGTACACACAGGCCTGGTGCCCGCGTTCCTGGATGGCCTTGAGGGTGGTGGAGCTATCCTCCGTCTGGTGGCTCAAGAAAACCCAGTACTTAGAATCTGAGCTATCCCAGGAGTTGAGTAATCCACCAAGGATGTGGATGTACAAGTAGCTATCAATGAAATATGGGTTTGTCTGATAGAAGACAAAACCCTTGGCTGAAACAGCCAGAAACGCATCAATAAATGTCCCCTTCTTGACTTTCTTCTTTCCATTCTTGGTGGCGGCTTTTCCTTGCTCACCAAAATTGTCAAATGCAATTGATAACTTATAGTCAAGACAAACATGATGTCATCTGTTAGACTAGTCTGGCATTAGACCAGGGTTGATTCAATGGCAGTGTCATATGGGTAATCCTCAGCGCCATCACATTAGTTGCTGGAAAAATTGGTAAGAACCCATATCAAAGCCACCTTCCCATACATCCAGAGCTGCACCATGCGCTCAGACACCCAAATGCTATGGTGCACAAGTTGCTTCTGGACCTGGATTAAGGGAAGCTTGAGATCCTGCTGGAGGAGGTCAAGCATTATTGGGTATGCCTCAGATATTTGTGACTCAGGGGCCTTCTTGGGCTTCTTGGCTGTCCCAATCAGATTCCCCCTGTTCATAAGGTTGTTGAATACCCACATGACAGTAGCTCTGGTAAATTGCAACTGGGCAGCAATCTGTTCCCAAGACAGACCCTGTAGATTCAGTGCCACAATTTCCTAAGAATTTGGGCGGTGATAATTTGTTGCTTGGGGCGCTGGGCCAGGGGAGCTGAAGCCTGATTGGCTGTAGGGGGGCAGGTTGGTTAGCGGCAGGAAGATGTTTCAAATCAAGGTTGCCATCCTGATTGATTGGTTGGTGGGAAGCTTGTGCAGGGGTGGGTACAGGAGCAGGGGTAGTGCTGGGCGCAAAGTGACTATTGAACAAGTCAAAGCCATATGGGTTGGGGGTCAGTAGCAGGTCAGCTTCCTTGTTACTGTGACAGAAATCACTGGATAATATGAAGCTGTTTCTAAGTGATGGGGAATTACCACCCAAATCCACATAGAATTGATGATTAACCACCAACGCGGCTTCAGATATTTTTTTGTGAAATTTTCAATTGTAACTCCAGAACTAAGTAGAACAATTAGTCCTAACCAGAGCAAACCAAGATAAATGACCTTGAAAAGTATCAATGCATCTTCAGCATAGAACTCTGGGCATTGGGAAGTGACACAATTTTCAGTTTCAAGAATGGGGGGAGGAGCTACAAAATTGGCTGGCATGAAATTGACATTTGACGGCACCAACAACAAAGTTCTGGATACTGGGCCCCATCTTCCTGAAATGATTCAGTTCAGAATCAGATTGTACGGAATATACCACAACAACCCAATCACAGGATGAATTTTTAAATTTAAAATTATAACTTGGGATAATTGATTTTTATTGAGTAAATTTAGAAGGACTCAACTCTTAGAGTTGAAACAGGGAAAATTATTCAATATATATCAGAAAAATTGACTAAGCAATACCACCTGAGTCTTGACCTCCTATTTATTCTAAATCTTCAAGTAAGTATCTAGTCCAGGTTGCAAAGAACCCTTGCGTGACCAGTTTCTGACAACCATGCTGATTAACAAGCTTATATTGGGTGACCCTCATATTACATTGATTTATCAACATCAGTTTGAAAGGGGGGAGCTGGTTTCAGCTGGCAGACTGGAGCAGCTGTGACCCATTTTTGATTGACTGTTTGGTTTAAATCTGTTAACTTGGTCAATTTTGATACAGGTTTTCCGGCCTTCTGTGCCTTCTTACTTGGACGGACAATACCCGGTATTATGGAACCTACTGTGAAAAGTACTTGCCTCAAAGGCTTGGGTGTAAACAGGTGTCTCCATGTTGTGCCTTGCTCTATTGAAGCTGGATTGGCTGCTGTTGGCTTGGCTGCTGGCGCCGTCAAAGATATTGCTAATAAAAACCATTGTAAAAAACCTAGGATAAAATCACTAAAAGTAGAAATTTTAAAAGTTAATGATTTATTTTTATTGTAATATCAATTCCATATTTGGAAGGTTCTCAAAACCATTCCATACAAATCAGGAGCCATGAAAATGGGTAAAATGCCTCTGTTCCTAAATTGGATAGCTGTTGATTGGCTGTAAAACTGTTATATTTCTATTTTAGGCTGCTCAAACTACACATCTTGTGTGACTTCATTTTGTTTTGTTCTTGTGGAATCTTGCTTCTAGATTGCTCTAATTTTGTTTCATTTTAGCCCTTTTGTTGATGCCTCATATGAATCCTGCTTGGATTATAATATACCCAGGAATAGCATCCATCCATCTCACTTGTTATGTCAGTTCATTTTGTTTGTGGTTTACATTACACCGCTTGATGTTTGATATAATTTTGCATAATGTGCTAGTAAATTTTTGTTTTTTGTTTGACAGTTCATTTATCAACCAAAAATATTTAAAATATTTTAATCCTGAATCTTGCACGACTTGGATTTTGTTCAAATCTGAAATCATTTTGTTTAAATCTGAGGTATTTTTGGTTGTTGTCATAGCTTTTAAAACTATTGCATTTCAATTATCAACTTATATTTTTTATAATCAAACTTTATTAAACTATTATGAGATGATCTAAAGACATGTGGCTCAACAATATGACTTCTTTAAGTCTCTACATTACTATTGACAATATATACTTCTGGGAAGTATAATAAATGAGATAAATGGAAAAATTAAGAAGAGAATGATACTTTATTTTATATGAGTTTAGAGTATAATATAGTATCATGGGAAGCCACATACTGTCCATATACGTTATGGTAGCCATGGGGCTTATCCAAGTAATTGTTCCTCTTAGATCATGAGGTTTGTCAAAGTAGTGTTCCTCTTAGGACTCAAAATATTTGATCCTTTTAATAGATGATCAAATAATAACAGTGCCAACAACTTAATGATTAGCCAGGGAATCATTCAGTGAGTCACTCAGGGAGTTAGTTTCCCAAGAGGGAGTAATTGTAGAGGTTGCAACATCTCCCCCTGGGGTGCTAGAAGGTGGAACATTGGGAATTTTTTTGAGAGTTTCAGGGATTTGGGCTTGATATTGATACAGTTTTGCGTTGGGTACAGGAAGTTGGGAATTACATTATGCTGTTTCTGATTTGCATAGGCAGAGGCAGTCATGAAGCATACACTCAAGCTCTGTTTGAGTGCCAATACCTTTTATGAGGTAGGTGTTATTTTCTTTGACTTCCATGATAATGCCTGGTTCTTGTAATCCTGGATCCAACTTGTGCATGTTGTGATTAACAACCCAGATCTTGTCCCCAACTTGGAAGCATCCTTGTTATAGTGGGATTAATTCTCTATCAACTCTTTTTTTACCTTGTCCTCTTGGTCCTTCCTGGCGCGCTGTACTTCAGGATCACTGATGTCTGGAACTTTCTTGGGAAGAGATAATTCTGGTCCTGAGGTAGTGCTAGCAATGGCAGACTTATGCACATAGACAATTTCATACAGGATTTTGCCTGTATTGTGGTTAAACTGTGTTCTGCACACCATAAGTGCTGTTAGTAACATGTCAACCCAGGATTTTGGATTGTTGACAGATAGCTTACTGAAGGTCTCTATTAGGGAGCCATTTATTCTTTCTACTCACCCATTTTCTTGCAGGTGATAGGGGCTGGCTATAGTGTGCTTTATTTTATTCTTGGCAAGGTAGATGTTGGTGTCAATGGCTTTAAGCTCAGTTCCTCTTTCTGTGATCAGGAGTTCAGGTTTGCCTAACTTAGCTATGATCTCTTTGCCAATAAATTGTCTTAATCTTTTCCTTTATGTTTTGTAGCTTGTGCTACAGGATATCTAGTTGCATTATTGATAGCTGTGATAATGTACTTTTTTCCTTGGTGATTGCTGGGATATGATCCCACAATATCCAGTGACCACACTTTGAAAGGATGGGTGATTGCCAGTGGTATTACTGATTTGGGAGGTGCTTTGGAACAGGCGTACTTTTCACAGAAATTGAATTTGTAAGATCTGAAGGCTTGGGGAAAAATTATTAAAAACTAGAGCCTTTAACCCAAGGATGTTTATGTTAGTCAAATACAAAAAGGTAGGCAAGGTTTGCAATAGCAACTGAACTAAGGCTCTTAAGAGCTTATACAAAGTAAAATAAGGACTAAGGAGATTTATTAACCCTAAGAAAATAAAATAGAGACCAGTCTTAATGACTGAAAATTTGGTTAAAAAGTCAATTTCTAAGTCCAGGAAACGGTCTGCACTAGCAGGGGAATTAAAGCTATTAACAATTAAATTGTTGGTGCTACTATAAAAGCTGCCTAACTGGCAAAGGATAAAGTCAAAAGGAATCATGGACTAAGATTAAACTAAGACTAAAAAATTGAAAGAAGAACACAAGCCACAAAACCTTACAAGTACCTTTTTGGGGTGCAAGTCAAAAAATCTCAACTTAAGTTGAGACTGGAGAGAAACACAAGCTTTTATTTCAGCTTGGGTTTTTGAGGTAAAAGTGGGGGGAGGAACAACTAACTAAAGGTGGTTAGATGTCCTTGGTAGTGGTAAAAATTATTTTGGAGCATGTGTTCTTGTCTTAGCCTTTAAAATTTAGGTCAAGGAGAACAACAGAGGCAACAGCTACAGCTTAGCAGCTGCAAATAGAGTGAAAAGCAAGCGGAAAGGCGGAAAAATAGAGTCCAAACTGCTGGTGTAAGCCAGAACAAAAAGCAAAAGGTAAGCAGGGCTGGAACTGTTAAAACTAACTTAGTTATTAGTTCCTGGGTTTGAAAATTGTCCAGGATTGAAAGGTAACTTTGAACTCAAATTTCAACCATTAATATAGCTAATAATGAACTGCAAAGCAAGGGAAAGGATAGGGATTGTTGAATAAATGAGATTGATATGCATATGACCAATGGTTGAAGTAGAAACTGATATTGGTAATTCCAAATATTTTTAGCAGCTACAAAATAAAAAGAAGAATCCTGACAGCATTGATCTAGTACTTCCTTGATGTTGTCCAACATGTTGGGCCACCAATAGCGTATCTTGAGGTATTAATACAAGTTCCTGCTACAGGTGTATCCCAGATTTCTGTGGTATCAAAGGAGTGTGTCAATTTTTTGTGTTGACAGAACATAGGATACAGTACCACTACTTGGTAGTATGAAGTGTAGAGTATAATATATGATTTTGAACAGATGGTTGTTCTTGAGGAATTTATTTTGGATGTTCATTGGTGTACCAGGTGGGAACCCCTCTTGGAGATTCTCCATTATTAATATGGGCCAATTGGGGTCTCCATCATTGCACAGGAGATGCTTACAGTATGGCCTTTACAGAGTATCTGCAGTAAGCATTTCTTTGCCTGGCTTGTATTAAATTTGCATGGGGTACCTTTGTATAAGGCTCATTCATTCAGCTTGTCTTAGTGATAGGTGTTGTTGAGTCTTAAAGAACATCAATGTTTTGTGGTCATTTAGCACTTTGAATATCTGTACACCTTCCAGATAGCATTGCCACTTCATTAGACAGTGGACAATAACTAACAGTTCTTTGTCATGTATCAGATATCTTTGCTCATTATCAGAAAGCTTTCTTGATTCATATGCTATAGGGAGGAAGTCTTTTTCTGCAGTTTGAATTTGGAGTACTCCTCCTATTTCATAATTGAAGGCGTCATTTTCTAGTTTGTATAATCCTTCACAGCTTGGATATTGTAAGATAGGGGAAGTGACCATGCATTCTTTCAACTGTTGGAAATGTGGATCTCTTAATGGGTTCCATTTAAATTTGGTTGTCTTGCCTGTGATTGCAGATAAGGTGGCATTCAAGATACCCCAATTGGGGATGAATCTCCTGAATAGGCTATCATACCTAGGAATGTACAAATCTCACTCTTATTTTGTGGCGCTGACATGTTGGTTATGGCTTTTATCTTTTCTGGGTCTGGATTTACTATGTCCTTTCTGATAATGTGTCCTAAAAATGGGATTTCTGCTGAAAAAGTCACATTTTGAGGGTTTGGCTATAATTTGGTTATCTTAAAGGGTGCAGAGGATCAGACAGACGCCTTTCCAGTGTTGCTCTACAGTTGGGCTGTATATGATTATGCCGTCACAGTAGATAATAGCCCTTTTCTCAATGTGTTCCTTAAAGAATTCATTCATAAAAGTTACAAAGGGTCTTGGGGCATTTGTCATGCCAAGTTTAAGTACCAAACATTCAAACAAGCCATAATTAGTTCTGAAAGCTGTTTTAGGTATGTCCTTTGGTTTAACACAAATTTGGTGGTAAACTGCTGTCAAGTCAATTTTTGTGAAGACTTGGGAACACCCCAGGGAATCAAAAGGGTCATTAATAAGGGGCAGGGAATACCTGTTCTTAATTGTGACCTTGTTGAGCACCCTGTAGTCTGTGACCAGGTGGAGTCCTCCATCTTTCTTTGCTACAAAAAAGACAGCTACACCAAAAAGAGATTTAGAAGGTCATTGTTACAAAAGTAACAGCTTCAAGGCCCCGGCCAGGAATCAAACCTGCTCCTAGCCACCAGGAGGGGCTAGCTGGCGGGGGAAATTTGTCTGCACCTGGATTTTTGCTCTTCAAAGCAAATCCAGGTGCGGGAATCATTCCTGCCCTGGTAGTAGCTAAGGTCCCCATTCTGGGCCCCAAAAGCTACGCCCAAGCCTTGGTGGGTTTGGTTGGGCCTGGACAGGCTATTTTTAGCTTCCCAGTAAACCCAGATCAAGCCCACCATCCATTAAGTAATTTGGGGTCCCTGATTAGGGACCCCTTTTTTAATCAAGTTCCTTGGGCTCAGGAAAGCCTGTCAAGCCAGTCAAAAAATGATGATCAAATTGGTAAAACCCCCATAACTCCAGAAGCCAAACCTGCCAGAACCAATGGCCAGCCAAACCAAGATGGACCACCAAAAAGCCAATCAACTGTTCCTAAAAACCCCACAAATGACCATGCAGCAGCTAACCAAACAGCAGAACCTGAGATTCCAAGTCTTGACACACAGATAGCACCAGAATAATGCCCAGAGGCACTGTCATCTGAGTAAGTATATAAATCAGAAGCACTTAAAAAAGTTCTGTATTGTCATCCTTACCAAATAATGTTTTGAACCTTTGGTTCACCAATATGTTTCCATATATAATTTTGATACTCTTCCATCCACATACACCCAAGCGTCAGTACCCACCCACTGGGATAGATAGCCAGACTCAAGTTGACAAAACCAAAGCCTTTGACTACTACTGTCCACCCAACGCCCCATTTGGCCCTGAGCATTTCACTGAGTATCCCCCAAATTCTGATCATTAACCCTGGACCTTGGAGGACTTGCAGTGGTACACCCGCCCAAACACACCCCAGGAACCCTACCAAATTGTCTGTGGCAGAAAATTAATCACAATCTACCCTTTGATCTTCAACAGGAAGTACAACAATCCTTCTGCCTACCTGGTCCCCATGGAACCACCCCCAACACCCAAACCAACCATCTCAACCCCACCCACCTCTGATGCCACTGGTCAGAGTAGTCAACTCCTGAGATTGCTTTACCTGGCACTCACAGGATTGATTGACTCTGCCTTGCAGAGGCTGGGCCTTGGGCTGTGGCTGGGAAGGCTCTTTTCTGTCAGGATCCTCCTTTCTATTTTTTGCTGCTAGTTTTTTTTGGACTCCATTATTCTACTTTGAAAGAATTGGGTTAATATTGGCTCATTTATTCAGAAATATTCCTTATTTCATTCCCCCTTTACTGGCAACATTACTTCTTTTTTTATGGTTAGTTTTAAGTTTAAAGCTTACCTTGTTTTCTTCTGGTTTGAGTTTCAAACCACATATCTAAATGTTAGTAATAATATTCAAATCCAAAACCCAATTTTTTTTGCTTTCCTGCTTACGCCAGCATCCATGGACCAAGTTTTTCCCACTCTTCTGCTTTTTGCTCTCACTCTGACCTCCTGCCAAGCATCACTGTCTTTCTGTCATCCCCTTTACGCCGGTGACTAACTTTTTAAGTCTAACCACAAGAAACATGTGTTTCTGTGTTTGTTTTTCTTCCACCATTTTCAATAACCAATCTTGGTTAATGTACTCACCTCAATTCTGCACCTCAATATCAATTAAATAAAAAGGCTTGGTTTTCCAATTTCAACAGTAAGTTGAGATTGTTTGGCTTGCACCTCAAAAAAGGTACTTGTTAGGTTTTGTGGCTTGTGTTTTTCTTTTCAATCTAGTTTTAACTTTTACTTTTGATCTTATGATTCATTTTAATTTTCTATTTCATCAGTTAGGTAGTTTCTATAATAATACACACAATTTAATTATTGATATTTTTAATCCTCCAACTAGTGGTGAGCAATTATCTGATTTAGAAATTGATTTTTTGACCAAGTCTTCAGTCATTAAGACTGGATTCTACTTTATTTTCTTAGGATTAATCAATTGCCTCAGCCCTTATTTTACTTCCTACAAGCTTCTAGGGGCCCTAGTCCAGTTTTTACTACAAACCTTACCTACTTTTTTGTATTTGACCAACATAAACATTAACGGTATTAAAGCTTTAGTTTACAACCATCTACCACAAACTATGAGACCTTACATTTCCTATCTAGTTAAGTTAGGTCCCATCATCTGGTGGGCCATGCCAGTACCTGCTTTGACTCCTCCCTCATCTGCTGGAACTCCACAGTACTCTTGGTATCCTGAAATTATGACAATCCACCCCAAACTTGGTAACCTGGGCCTCAAGATGTTGTTAGCACTTGGGGCTGCTTGTATGTTTGTTTTTATGATTATCACTTATTACTGTTATTTGTGGCTATCATACCAAATCTCCTCCATCAGGAAAAGAACAATTGGACATTTTACAATTCCAAGGATACTCCAGAGAGAAAAGACCTAACCACAGCAACCTCCTCCCAAGTACAGAACGTCATCATGAACCAAACCACCTACAATGTGATCATGCCCAGATGGGCAAACTCAGCCTAGAAGAAGATAGAAGAGCCATGCTGATACTACAACTATACTTCCTAGTCAATGCTGCCGCCTATCCCAACAACACAGTCAAAGTCTTGGGAGTAGCATCCACACTAACAGGGGACGTCCAAGACTGGTTCAGAAAGGCTACCACCAGAAACAGAGTTTTGCTTAGACTATGCTTGATTTGAGGCTGAACTAATGGCCACAGGAGAGGACCAGAATACCTGCCACTTTGCCTTCATGATCCTGTTGGAGTTCAAGCAAAACAGCTGCCCACTTCAGACCTATGTAGAAGAGTTCACCAAACTACAGACCCGTGCTATGCTGGACAATGAATTGGCCGCCATTATATTCAGAAAAGGCGTGAACCCAGGATTAAAAGACCTCCTCAAGTACCCTCCCTGTGACAGTCCACATGTTTGGTGGTTTTCAGGCGGGGCCAATGTTGGCCGAGCAAAAGTTTTATTGTTTGTTGCAGGTAGAGGCCTAGTAGGGAATGATGGCTACTAGGGACAGTAAGGCCTAGCTAGTAGGTGTAAAGACTACTAGAGGCAGATGTTGCCTCCACCCAGCAGAAGATATTGGCTGCTGTGGGCTAGAGTTCTTCACCTAGCAGGGAACTGTGGCTGCAAAAGGGTGAAGAATGAAATAGCTAGCAGGGAACTTTGTCTGTTTGAAGTGGAGAAGGTTTTGGACTCTTGGCAGGTAGCGTGGGCTTCCAGGGAGGGGAAAAGCTCCAAGGGCTCTATGTACCCTGATACACTTATAAGAGGTCTGTGAGCAAGTATCCTACTTAACGGACTGATAGGGTGTCCTTGTTTATGCCCCTATGGGAGCTTTTGGGGAGAACCCAGAGTGAGCATTGGAGGGTATAGATTTGCTTGGAGGTGTTATTAAGGTGGTTTGCTTGAAGAAGCAAGCTGCAGAACTTGGTGTGATCAGGCCTCTGAGAAGTAGAGCTGATTACTCTGCAACTGAAAGCCCATACTTAATCACCTGAGTGAGTAAAAACAACGACATAGGCTGTGAGGATCTATGGTTGGATGGCCTAAGTAGAATGCCACTTGTGAGTGCCCAGTCAAACGCCAGTTCAATGTAGACTCATGCCTGGGTCTATAGGTTCTGGTAACAGGGACTGAGATAAAGAGCCAAGGTGGTTCACGGAATCAGAAGAGAAGACTAGTGAGAGGAACTGTTTGATCACAGAGAAGGCTAGTTGAAAGACTGTTGGTTCATATTGAAGTTTGGAACCAAGATAGTTCCTAGTGAGAATATTTGGAAGGGCTCAAAGATCATAATGCAGAAGTAGCTGATCATAATAAAGGAGTAGCTGTAGGACTGGTTTGAGCTTTTGGAGACTGAAATGAGCTGGCTGAAGGATCATAAGATGATGAAGAACTGGTGGTCCAGAGAAATGAGCCAAGATTTTTCCAAATTGATTTGCCAAAGTGGGAAAATTTAGAATTTTTTGCCTTGGTTTAGTAATAAACTCAAGAAGTAATGTGGATAGAAGTGTGGGTAAGATATTTATTTATTAAGTTCCTAGGATAGATAAAGGTATGTTGCTATGAGAGCTGGATACAAAGTTGTTTTGGTGGGATGTTTTCCTTGGATTTTACAAGATTTGTAAATATATGGGGAAAACGTTAAATAGGTCCAGAAAGAACAGTTTAAATCTTATTCTACTATTTAAATGGGTTTAGGTTGAATGCAGAGAAGACTGGTTCTGGAATAATAGACCAATTGACGCTTTGGTGCGCAAAGAGTTGTTGCTTTGAGCAGTTTGAGCTGTGGAAATTATTTTCCTAGTTGGATCAAGGTGGAACATCAGAAATGGTCTATTTCTGCGCTCTGCATTCATTAGTTGAGTTATGGCATGTTTCCTGATGAAAATGATTGATTGGAAGCTAAAAGCTTAAAGTATAAGCAAGAAAATAGTGAATTAATACTTTAAGCTTTTGAGAAAGTAAGAATGTAAGCTTAAGTTATTATAAGAAAAAGTGAGCAGCAATGGTTTAAACTTCTGAAAAAAGCCATTTTAAAGGCAGAACAGTTGGAAAAAGGATATTGTAAAAAGGTGGCTGGTTGGAAAATTACGGGGTCTTTTTCAGGTCTTTCCAGGTCTTTTTAGAGGGTCTTTCCGAGTCTTTGACAGGATCTTTCTGAGGCCTTTTGAGTTCCTGCCAAGAGGTTTTTGGAAGCCTTTTGATCACTAGCAGGAGCTTGGTTGTACTTATACAAGTTGAATAACAAGGCCACTGGAGCTATAAAGAGAGCTGAAGCCCACAATAACGGAGCAGGAGCCCAAGAATAAGAAGCTGGATCCTAAGAGAGGCGCCAGAGTCCAAGTGTAAGGAGCAGGAGTCCAGGTTTAAGGAGCAGGAGTCCAAGTCTAAGGAGCAGAATTCCAAGACTAAGGTGCAGAAGTCCAAGACCAAGTACAAGGAGTCAAGATATTGTTAGAGGACTCCAAGTATTGGCAAATCCATATTGTTTCCTTGACCCCCCAGGCCATATACCAGAAGGTTTCTAAGGAGATCTTCCCCCTGAGAGTGAATAAAAGCCCATTTTGACCCCTATAAATATTTCTGAGATACATTTTCCCTTACTAGAGAATGATAATCCCTTCCAGCTGGTCCCTGGCTATGATCCAGGACACACTCTGGGGACTGGTGGACAGGAACCTCACTCCCCGCCACAATTGGGTTAGAAGAACTGATTGTGCTCTGCCAAGGACTAAGATTAAACCAAGAAACCCATGGTGCTGCTCCCCATGGAACCCAGGTGGCCAAAAGCCCCACTGCAGCCAGATCAGCCATGACACCTGAGGA
Source organism: Entomophthora muscae (assembly GCA_014839935.2). Lineage (NCBI taxonomy): Eukaryota > Fungi > Entomophthoromycota > Entomophthoromycetes > Entomophthorales > Entomophthoraceae > Entomophthora > Entomophthora muscae. The sequence continues at coordinate 477,831 of QTSX02001461.1, read as the reverse complement.
GTTGAAACAACATTACAGAGATGGGTTGTGCTTCCACTGCCATGAAGCAAGGCACCAGAACTGGGCCTGCCCCAGAAGAAATCAAACTTCAGGCTTCCTTGCCCAATCAAACACTACCTCTCAGTCTTAAAAGTATATAATAGTGACCCTAGAAGTAGGAGATAAAGTATTTCACAAAAAGACTTTCTTAGACACAGGAGATTATGAAAGTTTCATTGACCCCACATTAGCATCCAAGCTGGGACTCACCCCCTCAGATACTAAATTCCAAGTCACTATGGGAAACGGTTCAACTGACATTGGCCAAGAATGTAACCAACACCTCAAGCTAAAGATTGGGCAAAACACTTACCCCTTGTCTTTTATCTTGCTTAAAGGATTACCACACCCCTTGATACTTGGAGACTCCTGGGCTGACAAGCATGGTGCAATCCTGAACTATTGTGACCAAACTGTAACCCTGGGAAAGGGACCTAACCCTGACACTGTACCAATCCAGCTGAGCCCATACATAGTACCCCCACCAAACTCATGACCTTGCCATTGTTTTCTTGCTCAGGGAAGCTGCAGACAGCCCTCAGGAAATGGGTCAGTGTCTACAGTGAAGAGGCAGCAACTCAACTACCTGAGCACTCTATCTACGACCATGTCATTGACTTACTTCCTGATACACAACCCAGCCACAGACCCATCTATAGTTGTAACCACAAAGAACAAGTGGCCTTGAAAGCGTACATTGAAGAAATGACCAAGAAAGGATTTATCCAAGTCTCAAAGGCCCCATGCTCTTCTCCTTTACTATTTGTTGAGAAGAAAGATGGGAGAATGAGACTTTGTGTAAACTACCAGAAGCTTAATAAAAACACAGTAAAAAATTAATACCCCATACCTAATGCTGATGACCTATGTGATATCTTGACTAGGGCACAAGTGTACTCTAAGATTGACCTCCAAGACGCCTTTAACCAAATTCAAACCAAAGAAGGCAATGAATACAAAACAGCTTTCAAAACTCAATATGGACTCTATTAATATCTGGTCATGCCTTTTGGGCTATGCAACACCTCTAGCACTTTCCAGAGGATGATTAACTTGGTCCTTGGAAAATACCTGGAACAATTCTGCGTGGCATACCTTGACAACATCCTGATATATAGCAAAACACATGAAGACCACCTCCGCCACCTGGACCTCATATTGAAGAAACTAGCAGCAGTCAACCTGCACGTCAAACTCAAGAAGTGCAAGTTCTTCCAACCTGAGGTGGAACTCTTGGGCTACGTAGTACAAACTGGTGGATTTGCCATGGCCCAAGATAAAGTGGACGCGGTCACAGCTTGGCCCACCCCACCTGTTGGAAAGACGTTAGGAGTTTCTTGGGGCTAGCAAACTACTGTAGAGATTTTGTAATTTTTTCTTCTCATATTACTTTGCCCCTGACCCGTCTTTGCTCAGACAAAGTCCAGTTTGAGTGGACCCCCAACTGTGTTGTTGCCTCTGAAGCCCTGAAGCCCTGAAGTTAGCCTTTACCTCTGCTAACGTGTTGGACATGCCTGATCCCACAGAGCTGTTCATCCTGGAAACTGAAGCTTCTGAATTTGACCTGGGAGGGGTGCTTCTTCTGGAAGGAGGGGATGGTATGCTACATCCTGTAGCATATTACTCCAAAAAGATGATCCCTGCCAAAGGAAATTATCCTATATACAACAAAGAAATGCTAGCTATAATGAGGATCTTGAAGCACTGGCACAGAAACCTATGCGGCGCTGAGCACCCAGTGAAGTCCCTAACAGATCACAAAAACTTGGTCTACTTCATCAAACTACGTCAGCTTAACCAATGACAAGCAAGATGGGCTCTAGAACTGGCGGACTACATACTATAAATTAACTATAAACCTGGCAAAGTAAACATTGTCCCAGATGCCCTAAGTAGAAGAGCCAACCTGATCCCATCCTCCACCAAGTTGAGAGATCACAACACCCATACCCTGTTGGATAAAAACAGTGGAAGAATACAGTTAAACTACCTGAAAATTGTCACTAAGAAATTAAACATATTAGAAGCCCAGACAAAAAACCCTGCTGCCAAGACCATGGGTTCAGAACTCTCAATACAACTAGACAGCCCCCTGTACAAAAGATGTTACTCACTAAAAGGAACCACCCTACTGTTCTAAGAAAGAATCTATGGACCAGAATGATTAGCTCAGATTTCTGTAATAAAGGACTACCACAACTCAGAACTAGCCGGCCACCCAGGCCGCCACAAAACCCTTCAAAGCATCAAAAGGAACTACCTGTAGCCCAAGATAGAAGCAGATGTTATCAACTACATTGAGGGCTGTGAGACATGCAGGCGCACCAAAACAAGACGCTCTAAGCCAGAAGGCCTCCTCTGCCACTAGACATCCCTTCAGGCCCCTGGAAATTTGTATCCATGAATTACATAGTTGAACTCCCACCCTCCAAAGACTACAACACAATTCTAGTGATGGTTGACTGTTTCACCAAAATGGCCTACTTTGTCCCCACTACTACCCATCACACGGCCACTGAAACTGTCTGTCACTTTCATGACCAAATACTCACCCAACACAGAACCCCAGAAGAAATAGTGACAGACCAAGGGCCACAGTTTACATCTCACTATTGGACGCAGGTGATGAAAGACCAAGGTATCAAAAGATGTGTGTCAACTTTGTATCACCACCAGACTGATGGCCAAACCAAATGGGTAAACCAAATTTTGGAACAGTATCTCTGATGCTACACAAACACCAATCAAGACAACTGGGCAGACCTATTATCCACAGCTCAATATGCGTACAATAGCAAAGATCACATGTCCACTAGGATGTCTCTCTTCAAAGCCAATTACAGATTTGACCCCACGTGGGACCCCAAGATTGGAAATCAGGAGTCTAACAAAGCAGGTAGAACCTAGATGGAACACATCACAAAAACCAGATGATCTTCTCCCAAAACCTAACCCACACAGTACAGACTTACAAAGTCTTTGCTGATAGAAAGTGCACCCCTGGAAAGCCACTAGAAATTGGGAACAAGGTCTATCTAGACTCAAGGAGCATACCCCTAAATGTCTCATGCCGGAATTTAGCTCATTGAAGAAGCAGTCCCTACCAGATCACAGGCCAAGTAGGCAAAGTAGCTTACTGTCTAAAGTTACCTGACACCTGGAAAATACATGACATATTCTGTCAAGAAGCCAGTTGTAAGTAGAGGCCTTGGGCGGCTTGGGGTGAGGTACAGCCAAGCCGGCGGATAGGGCCCACCATAGAATGAGTGCTAACTAGATAATATAAGATACAGATTGCCCAAGTAAGGACCAAGGTCCAGAGTTGAAGACCATGGAATCTACCAATCCTGTCAAAGTAATGTAGAGTACTCCAAACAGTTGAATAGAGGTGGTCTCAGCTGCGGCAGTGGGTTCCAACGGGCGGTCTGGCCGTGGTGTTAAAGGAGGAGTCATAGGAACAAAGTAGGCAGGCAGGCAGGTAATTGTACTTGTCTTTGAACAGTAAGGGCGGGATCTTGACCCTCTTTCCTTTGCGTCCTATGTACTTGGTACTTCTAGTCCTTCCCAAAGGGTCAACAATGAGGATGGTTTCCAAGTTGTACTCTGAATAGGCCGGGTTGGGGGTATTCAGTAAAATGCACAGGTCCAAAGGGGGCTCCCAGGGGACAGTATAATGCATGGGACAATTCAGCAGGTAATTCTTGGGGGAGGGCGGTGGCCTGGTGGTCTACTTGACTGGAATTGAGATGGAAGATCACTAAGACTAAATAGGGTAAGATCTGTTTAAATCAAAGGTTCATAAAACTTTATTATTGAAAATGAAGATTGGGGTTTTGCCGTACCGCCAGGGTTTTTATACCCTGGGACTTTGCTTCTTCAATTTTTTCAGGGTTCAGGTTTGCAGACAAGGCACTGGCGGGGTGTGGGTCTTGGCTTGGGGTCTTGAGGGCGGCAGATCCAGGTTGTGCTTGTTCTGGCAAATTGGAAAGGCGACACTTTGTTTTGCTGCCACTGTTCACTATAACACCTGAGTAGTCCAATTGCACTACCCCTTCTGGGCGGGAGACTGGCAGTTGATGATGGCCATTGGCAAGGTTAAAAATAGGTTTTGTCTTAACCTCCTTAAGGCAAGCTGCAACCTCTGCATAGGTTTGGGTCTTTGGTGGCTTAAGGTTGGCATTAATCTGATGACTATTCAGGGAATTGTCTCTGGGGGGCTGGCGGGTCTCAGAGTAACTTGTTAACTTGGGTTTGCAATTTAACAAGCCAGTGGTCCCCGTCCACTTTGTGTGACTCAAGTGATCTTTGGAGGGTCCTCTGTAGTAGGCCGGCGGAATGTGGAGTAATTTACCAATTCAAGCCTGTCTTTTAACGGATTGGCGGGTCCTGGACTTGTCTGGCGGGTTGGATCTGCCTCCTGGGAACCGGGGTTTAACTCTTGGGTTTTCAATACAAGTATTGAAATGTCATTAATGACATATTCCACCAATCCTTGCTGTTCAAAAAGGGCAGAACTTCCCTAACCCACCAGAAACTGAAGACTGCCCCTTTGCCCATCCTGGTAGGGAGATTCCTTGAACACAAAGTAGAGTATATACACAGCAACCGCACCCACTAATGCAAGCCACAGTACTACGTCAAGTGGCTAGGATAACCGCCTGAGGAAAGCACCTGGGAACCAGCTGACAATCTTACCAATGCAGCTGATGCCGTCTGCCAGTATTGGGAGAAGAAGAAAGCCAAGTCCGGTTTAGAATGAGATAAAGTTACAAAAGTACAATTTTGATGCCCTGGGAGGGAATCAAACCTGCTCCTAGCCACCAGGCAGGGCTAGCAGGCGGGGGAGATTTTCCCGCACCTGGATTTTTGCTCTTCAAAGCAAATCCAGGTACGGGAATCATTCCTGCCCTGGTGGCAGCTGAGGGGCCTGTTCTGGGCCCCAAAAGCTACTCCCAAGCCTTAGTGGGTTTGGTTGGGCCTGGACAGGCTATTTTTAGCTGCCCAGTAAATCCAGATCAAGCCCATCCTCCATTAAGTAATTTGGGGTCCCCAATTGGGGTCCCCCTTTTTAATCAAGTTCCTTGGGATCAGGAAAGCCTGTCAAGCCAGTCCAAAAATGGTGATCAAATTAGGAAAACCCCCATAACCCCAGAAGCCAAACCTGCCAGAACCAATGGCCAGCCAAGCCAAGATGGACCACCAAAAAGACAAACAACTGGATCTTTATTTTAGGGATTAGGCCATTTTCTAATACACATGCTGCTCAAGTCGCAGCATAACACAGTTTGATTTTGAAAAAGTAACTAATTAACATTTTATATTTAAAACATTAATATAACAATGAAAAATTAATATTTTTCCACATTGTAAACTATCAAAATGAAGCTAAGAATCCCATCTTTCTATTGGTATAAAAACTTTAATATGTATAATATACCCGATATTAAAGCAAAAGTAATTTAAAAGAGTATAATCCAGATTTTATTGTATGATTATATCTAATGATATAAAGTAGATCACTTCAAAGCTAATAAATACTCTTTTTAATATACAACAGATTTTTTTATTTGATAAAATTAAAGATAAGACTAAGAGCTTTATTTTTGCATTTTATTTTATTTAAAAAGCTCAATTCTTTAGGATTTTATAATAGTTTGAAGTTAGGGTGTTTTTATCACTGTTTAGATTGATTTTAAGGTTCAAGTGAGCTTCAAACCTCAAATTAAACATTCTTTAAATGGAATTCTTTAATATTTTATCATTTTAAAAATATGCGGAAGAGTTACAATTAACTGAATACATCATTTAATTGATTTGTATTTATTATAAAGAGGATATGATGTAATAATAATGCTTACCTGCTTCACATGTATCACTTGTGCATGAAAACTGGGTATTTAATTAATTCTGCAAACATAAATTCAAGTTCAAACTATAATAAAAGCTACCACACCATTTCTTTCAGAATGGTGTCATTTAGCTTGGTATATAAGAGCTAAAGCACCACAAAGCTTCTAATCCAAAAGACCCCATTCAAAGGCCAAATTCTGATATTAACTACTCCAACATTAAGGCACATTTCAGAGATCTGATCTAATTACAGATTCAAAATACTACCATGTCCTCAGTTAAATTTACTTCTGCCATGCTACCCTTTTTTCCTTGGGAGCTTCAACAAAAAGAGAGAGAATTGCAATTTTAAAAAAGGCATTCCTCTTTATTGCTGGTGATGATCTTGATAATTTCATCAAGCACTTCCTTACTCAAACTGAATTTGGGAAAGCTCAGTTCCTGCCAACTATTCAAAATCAAAAAGGCAATGAGTTCATTGAAAACTTAAAGGATCTCATGAAATCTTCTCCTCAAAAACATCTCCCAGCCTTGCAATCTCTGGTTACTTTCAGTTACTCTTTAAAAGAGCTTAATGATATGGGGTTTAATATAACCAAAAGTGAGTTTTAATACTCAAGAAAAATAAATAAAAATAAAAATGTAAGTTTAAACAAAAAAGCCAAAAAAATAATAAATATTCATTAAAAAAAGAAATAACTAAAAAAATAATTAAAAAATTGCTGGAAAATTCTTTTGAAACAAGCCAGTTTACAAAAAAAAGTTCCTGAAAAAATTTATAAATATATAGAAAAAATATGAGTAATTACTCAACTGAAATTAAATACTCTCTACTTAAAACAAAAAATAAATATATGAAAATATGAAAATAAAAAATGAAATTTCAGTTTCAATTTCTACTTACTATAAATTAATCCCTAAAAATATAATAAAAAGTAAAAAACAAACTGATATGTGCAATATTTGTATTTTAAAAAATTCACTAGAAAAAAAGAAGGAAGAATGTGAAAGTAAAAACTTACCATTACCAGAATCTATAGACAATGACTTTAAGACTATTAATCAGCACCAAGACTTTTATGTTCATCAAAATTGTAAATATAAAAAAGATATTAATGTATTAGATGATGAGTCTTGTGTTGTAGTTATAGATTATAAAGAAAACTTAAAGGTTGGAGGTGGTCCAATTGAGACCAATAGTTGTTTTTATTCAAAAAAACCAATCTCATTATTAGGGTTTGCATTAGTTTTTAAGGAAGACAATAAAATTAAATATGAATATCATTATTTTTTGCCTCAAATATTATCACATGATTCTTTATTTTCAGGTGAGTGTTTTATAAAAATTCTTAAATTAATAGATTTAAAAAAATAAAAAATATAAAAGTATGGACTGATAATAGAAATCATTTTAGATCATATGAATTTTTATATTACTTATTTAAAGAGGCACCTAAATATATTAAAGGTTCTATAAAATATAATTGTTTTGTTGAATGTCATGGAAAAAGCATTGTTGATGGTCACTTTGGTGTAATATCAAAAACATTAAAAGAGAAAGAAAACCAGCTTTATATTAAGAATATAAATGATATTAAAAATATTTTTGAGCAAGAAGAAAAAAGAAAAAAATTAAATAAATCAGCGCTATCAGGCTCTAATAATTCTCAAAAGTCATTCTTTTATATTTATGAGAGAAAAGTTAGGCCTATAAGGAAAGAGATCTAAGTTAAAAATCTGTGCATTAATCTTTCATATTTGTTTAAAGATGGGAAGTTGTATACTTCACCTTTAACATTTGAAAGTTTCTCAGAATATTCTGAGATAACTTATCATTTGAAATCACGTGATGATACCAGAGAAACAAAAATATCAGAAGATGCTAGTGGTGCACTAGGGCAAGTTCATCAAGTAGGGCAGCTTACCAGAGGGTGTATTTTAAATAGAGTTATCAGTCTTTCAAAAACAACATTTTTTCTGAAACAAACTAAGAATATTTATGATGAGCCAAAGATGGGGTAATAGCATTTGTAGCTTTGGGGTTGCTATTACTCTCCCATGCAACTTATCATAAATATTTTTGGTTTGTAGTTTGTAGTAGCACTTAAGATATTTTCAGTAATACTATAAGTTGCAAGATTTAATTCTAAAATTGATGCCTTGTTTTTTTAAAAAAATCATTTAAGCCCAAGATCAATTAAAGTTTTGGAATTTGTTGATTGTATTTTAAGCTTTCTGAAGAATTTGAATATTAATAATGCAATTAAGTTATAAAAGGATAAATCTGGCGCCTAGGCATAAGAAGAAAAATAATGACCCAACTATTCCTGAAAACCCCAAAAATGACCATGCAGCAGCCAACCAAACAGCAGAACCTGAGATGCCAAGCCTTGACAAACAGATAGCACCAGAAGAATGCCCAGAGGCACTGGAATGTGAGTAAGTATATAAATCAGAAGCACTTAAAAAAGTTCTGTATTGTCATCCTTACCAAATAATGTTTTGAACCTTTGGTTCACCAATCTGTTTCCATATATAATTTTGATACTCTTCCATCTGCATACACCCAAGCGTCAGTACCCACCCACTGGGATAGATAGCCAGACTCCAGTTGACAAAACCAAAGCCTTTGACTACTACTGTCCACCCAACGCCCCATTTAGCCCTGTGCATTTCACTGAGTATCCCCCAAATTCTGACCATGAACCCTGGACCTTGAAGGACTTCAGTGGTACACCCACCCAAACGCACCCCATGAACCCTACCAAATTGTCTGTGACTGCAAAGCAATCACCATCTACCCTTTGATCTTCAACGGGAAGTACAACAATTCTTCTGCCTACCTGACCCCCATGGAACCACCCCTGACACCCAAACCAACCATCTCAACCCCACCTACCTCTGATGCCACTGGCCAGAGTAGTCAATTCCTGGGAGTGCTTTACCTGGCACTCACAGGATTGATTGACTCTGCCTTGCCAGAGGCTGGGCCTTGGGCTGTGGCTGGGAAGGCCCTTTCCTATCTGGTAAAGCTAGGTCCCATCATCTGGTGGGCCATGCCAGTACCTGCTTTAACTCCTCCCTCACCTGCTAGAGCTCCACAGTACTCTTGGTATCCTGACAGTATTATGGGTCCTTTTTCAAGGGCTTTGTCTAGGTAGGCCTTTAGGGTGCCGTCTTCTTGTGGTGTTAGGCAGTAGATAGGTTGTGCTTTTGGCACACTCCCTTTGAGGTTGATTTCATGTTGGATGCTATGGGGTTCCTGGTCACCAGTCCCCATAGTGTGTCCTGGGTTGTAGCCAGGGACTGGCTTGGAGGAGTCGTCATTCTCCAACAGGGGTGAAGGGTTGGTGAGAAGCTTATACTTGGCTTGTATAAGGGCAAACTCCTCCAGTACCTTTCCAATCACCAAGCAAGTGTCTCCACTGTATACCTGGACTTCAGCAGGCGCCAGCCCGCCTGTAGGCCGATACCAATCCTGGAGTAGTCTTGCAAACTCTTCTTCAATGAACTCTCTTCCTCTATTTGACATCTCCAAATGCCTGGTCACCTTCTCCTACTCCTCCTGGGCAGATTTACTAGAGGCAAACTTCCTGCACCCTAGGCAGTATGATTCCTCATTCCCTGGACTAGGATATAAAATATGGGGCAATTGACTCATGAGACTTATATACTCTTCTCACACAGGAAAATCAGATAGGGGTTGTAATAGGCGCTTTATTCTCTGTCAGAAGGAAGATCCCCTTAGAAACCTTCTGAGATATTGCCTTTGGGTAGGGAGTAAGGGTTTGTGACAAAACTTGGAGTCCTTTAACAATATCTTGGACTCCTTGTACTTGGTCTTTGACTCCTGCTCCTTGATCTTGAGCTCCTTTGCTCTGGTCTTGGGCTCTGGCACTTTGGTCGTGGGCTCTGTTGTCTTAATCCTAAGCTCCTGTTGTCTTACTTGGCTCTGGCTTCCTATCCTTGGTCTCCTGATCCTTCTGTAGCTTTGGTGGACTTTGTAATCCACTTGATCCAGTCCCTGAAGAGTCTCAGATAGCTCTCCCTTTTATAGCCCCTTGTTTCAGACCAAAATCCTCTCTTAGAACTCTGGTTCTTTAAAGCTTAAACTATCCTGTTTTTCTTCTTCTATAATATATTAAACTTTCAAACTTACTTCAGCCAATGAAAGCCCTTAATTTTTTGCTTCTGCTCCCCATTTTTTAGGCTTTAACTCTCAATTTTAAAGCCCTTAAAAACCTGATTAAGTAGGCTCTAGGTCGCAGTCAATCAAACGCCTTGCTTCATCAGTTTTGCCAAAACAGTTTATACAGATGACCCATTCCTGACCCTGGTTTGAACTCCAAGCTGTCCTGCTCCGGGTAAACCACTGCTCCGCATTTCAAACAGTTTCACCATAATTCCCGTCACGTTTCCCCGGCAAATATTGAGCGTTTTCACATATGTTTTACTTAGGCAATTTTTGATCCTTCAATTTTTCAACGTTTCTCCGCGTTTCTCTGTGTTTCTGTCAACGTTTCACATCTTCAAACCTGCTTGTTGCTTGTCCTTTTGCTCCCCTAGTTGTTCTTGGCAAAATTTGCTCTTTTGCTCTCACATTTTCTCCATTCTTCTTCCAGCTTCTTTCTGGTCCTTTTTCTCTTTAATCTTTTCCCTAAAAATAACATATAGTTCTAATAAACTATAGGTTATTTTTCCTCCTCTTTTTTTCCTTATATGATTTTTAATACTTATTTAATAATAATCAGCCAGTATTCAATCATTATTTAACTGCTTCTTTATATCCAAATTTCTTCTCAAAAGTCACTAAACCAGCTCTTCCAGCCTCTGTATTCAGTCCAGCTAGGTCATCCTCTCAGCTCTTCAGTTCTTCAGTACCAACTTCTGGTCCTTTGGCCATCCTACCCCATGATCTGCTAGTCCTTCATCCTGTCTTCTTGTCCTTCTGCTTATCCTTAACCAGTTCCACACTAGGAACTTCATTTGTTCCTTTAACACACTGAACCATATTGGTCCATTCCATTCAATATGAATTAACAGTTCATCAACTAGCTTTCAATGTGACCAAACAGTCCCTCTTGCTAGTTTTCTCTATTAGCTTTGTGAACCACCTTGGTTCTTTATCTCAGCCCCCATTACCAGAACTCGTAGACCCAGGCATGAGTCTACATTGAGCTGGCCTTTGACAGGGCCCTTGCAAGTGGTAATCCACTTATGCCATTCAACCATAAATCTATGTCTATGTCGTTGTTTTTACTCACTCAGGTGATTAAGTATGGGCTTTCAGTTGCAGAGTAATCAGCTCTACTTCTCAGAGGCCTGATCACACCAAGTTCTGCAGCTTGCTTCTTCAAGCAAACCACCTTAATAACACCTCCAAGCAAATCTATACCCTCCAATGCTCACTTTGGGTTTCCCCAAAGCTCCCATAGGGGCATAAACGAGGACACCCTGCCAGTCCGTTAGGCAGGGTGCTTGCTCACAGACCTCCTGTAAGTGTATTAGGGTACATTGAGCCCTCAGAGCTCTTCCCCTCCCTGGCAGCCCACGTTACCCGCCAGGGGTCTAAACTTACTCTCCCCCCCCAGACAGACAAAGTTCCCTGCTTGCTATTTCAGTCTCCACCCTCCCGCAGCCACAGTTTCCTGCTAGGTGAAGTACTATAGCCCAAAGCAGCCAACATCTTCTGCTGGGTGGAGGCAACAACTGCCTCTGGTAGTTCTTTGTTACCTACCAGCCAGTCCTTACTTACTCTAGTAGACCCTGTTACCTACTAGGCTCCCCTGACTTACCCTAGTAGACCATGTTACCTACTAGGGTTGCCTCACTTCTCCCAGTAGACCATGTTACCTACTAGGCTTAACTCACTTAACCCTAGCAGCACTATGTTACCTACTAGTTTACAACGTCGCTATCTGACCACACATTGTCATTATTTGGGTTATTGTCTTTATTTGAAGCCAAATTCACCCTCGCCTGCAAACCGCACACAAGTGAATTACCACAGATGCCCTGATTGGGCAGTAGATCTGGTAACTTTTATTGGAAAACTGAAGGGAATTCTAGGACTAGCTGTTGTCAGATTAGGTCTTGTTTGTATGAGGGTTCTGCATTTTTAAAGTGGATAATCTCATATGTTCAGGTGTCCAATTGATCCTGCTAGGGTCTTTTACTCCTCTGTTTCCGTAATTGTCACAAACACATGGTCTTTCATAAGTGTATCAAGATGAGTTGGATATACATGGTAGTGCATCTTGCCTTTTTGTATAATGAGGGTAGTGCTATTCCAGTAGATATGAGGTTTGTTCTTTCTCATCCAGTCCAGGACAATTATAACATCATACTTGGGGCTTGATATAATTGGGCCACTAAGTGTAGTTTGCATGTCTCTTATTTGGGCGCGGAATTGTTTTGCTTCTTTAGTGACTGGTGTACTTTTATTATCTGCCATGATAACTCTCTTGAAATTGCTTTGGACTGTGGGTAGTTTCATGAGGTTAGAAAATTTCTTGTCAACAAGGGATTGGTCTGCTCTGGTGTTAAATAGCGCTGTGCCCTGATATCTGCAAAACAGAAAGGATAAGTGAGGAGGTTATTTCCAGTTGGGAAGCAAACAGTATAGGATTGCTGGAGGGTACTTGTATCATGGTGATTGAGTCTACATCTTGGTCCCTGTACAAGTCTTACAAAGTGGGGGAGGGCGGCTCACCTAAGCACTCCCCTGAGCTTTTCCCTCCTTGGCATTTTTATCAGTGCACATTTGATTTACTTGAGCGGTACAATTTCTGCCTCAAGGATGAGAGTTTTTGGCTCAGTTGTTCTGCTTGTTAGGTTGAGGGTCCTTTTTTGGGACTTTCTTTTCATTTGTTTGTTGCATGCAGGTTGTCAGACTTTTGTTCAGCTTGCTTTCCTTCCAAGAATACATCTTGGAGATTCTTGCAGCTGCTCATTCCAAATTGACATCTAATATGTGTGGGGAGGCAATGTAGAAGTACAGTTGTGGCCCAGCTTCATCAAAGTTGTTGGTGTTGAGAGCTCAACCAATCATGTCTTTGTAGGCTGTAATGTACTCCTCAATGGTTCCTGTCATTTTGAAGGTTCTGAGTTATGTCATGATCACCACATCAGAGTCTGTTATAGCAAATTTCTCCAGGAAAGCGGTCTTGAACATGTCCCAGTCTTTGTTGTGATCAGGGTGATGGTTGAACCACTCACTTTAAAAATTTGAGGTAGCCCCAGTAACGCGTAGAGCAATTTCACTGGCCCAGAGTTTGCGGGGGTAGCCTACTTGTGTAAACTTATTTTGTGTGATTTGAATCCAGAGATTGGCATTTTCACAGTTTAGTTCTGAGAATGTTCCAATTTCTACTGAGCACAGAAGTTGAAATACAATGTTGAGTATTTTGGTTGTTTCAGGAATTGGAGGTGGGTTCAGGATCCCATTTTTGCTGAGAAAAATTTACTATTTATTTGGTACAAGGACATTGTTGAAGACAAAAAATACCGCTGTGATGTCCTTCCTTCTTTGTATTGTCTTGAGCCAGTGAGATTGCCATCTGCTGGTTCTTTTCTATGGATGAATTTTTCCTTTGAGTTCTGTAGGTGTGGATACCCTACCTGTGCTTCCACTGTTGAGTATATACTTCTGGGAATTATATAAAATAAGATAAATTGGAAAATTAAGAAGATAATGATACTTTATTTGATATGTGTTTAGAGTATTGTATAGTATCATGGAAAGCCACATACTGTCTATGTATGTTATGGTAGTCATGGGGTTTATTCAAGTAGTTGTTTCTCTTAGGTCATGAGTTTTGTCCAAGTAGCATTCCTCTTAGGACTCAAAATTTGATCCCTGTAATAGATGATCAAATTATAACAGTGCCCCCAACTTAATGATTAGTCAGGGAACCATTCAGCAAGGCACTCAGGGAATTAGTTTCCCAAGAGTGATTAATCATAGATGTTGTGACATGATGATAGTGTATTTACCATAAATTTTAAAATATAAGCTTGAAAACAATAGATTATTATCCCATGCCCTATGGAATATAGCAGGGATTGAATAATTGGATATATAATTTAAAATAAAATTCTAAAAACTTTATATTAGGTTTTGGGAAGTTGTTACAAAGAGCCTATGTATGATTCATAGTGCATAAATTTTATTATAAAAATGTGACTGATAAATTATTATATTAAATTTGATAGAATTATTCTAATTATTTTTAAATCAAATCATAAAAAAGCTTATATTTGTAGCTATTTTGAGTGTTAATTTATTATTTTTTATCTAGAATAACCTCAAAAATATAGGCTGGATCTAATCAAAGTATACACTAAATCATTTTACCTGAAATTCTAAAGCCAATATCAAAACTTTTTATCTACGTTATTCAAACATAATTTCTTAAGTCTAGGCAACTTTTTTATGAAGTTGGCTCTCACTTTTGAAAATCCCATGTTGTACTTTTATTGGCTGTATACACATGTAAAATTGGATGGAATACACACAGTAGTTTTAAAAGCTATGGCGACAACCAAAAATACCTCAGATTTAAACAAAAAGATTTAAGATTTAAACAAAATCCAAGTTGCATAAGATTCAGGATTCAATTAGTTTATAAAATTTCAGTTAATAAAAGGACTGTCAAACAAAAAATAAAATTTCACTAGCCCATTATACAAAATTATATCAAACATCAAGCGGTGTAATGTAAACCGCAAACAAAATGAACTGACACAACAAGTGAGATGGATGGATGCTATTCCAGGGTATATTATAATCCAAGCAGGATTTATATGAGGCATCAACAAAAGGGCTAAAATGAAACAAAATTAGAGCAATCTAGAAGCAAGATTCCACAAGAACAAAACAAAATGAACTCACACAAGATGTGTAGTATGAGCAGCCTAAAATAGAAAAATAACAGTTTAACAGCCAATCAACAGCTATCCAATTTAGGAACAGAGGCATTTTATCCATTTTCATGACCCCTGATTTGTATGGAATGGTTTTGAGAACCTTCCAAATATGAACTCAAGATTACAATAAAAATAAATCATTAAACTTTAAAATTTCTACTTTTAGTGATTTTATCCTAGGTTTTTTACAATGGTTTTTACAAGCAATATCTTTGACGGCGCCAGCAGCCAAGCCAGCTTCAATGGAGGCAAGGCTCAGAACGTGGAGGCACCTGTTTACACCCAAGCCTTTGAGGCGGGTAACAAGGAAGCTGACTTGTATCTGACCACCACCCCTATGGCTTTGACTTGTTTGAGAGTCACTTAGTGTCTAGCTCTGCCCCTGCTCTCATACCCACCCCCGCACAAGCTACCCACCAACCAACCAATCAGGATGGCAACCTTGATTTAGAACAACTTCCTGCCACCAGCCAACCTGCCCCCCTACAGCCAATCAGGCTTCAGCTCCCCCGGCCCAGCGCCCCAAGCAACAAATCATCACCGCCCAAATTTCTTAGGAAATTGTGGCACTGAATCTACAGGGTCTGTCTTGGGAACAGATTGCTGCCCAGTTGCAATTTACCAGAGCTACTGTCATGTGGGAATTCAACAACCTGATGAACAGGGGGAATCTGATTGGGACAGCCAAGAAGCCCAAGAAGGCCCCCAAGTCACAAATATCTGAGGCATACCCAATAATGCTTGACCACCTCCAGAGGGATCCCAAGCTTCCCTTGACCCAGGTACAGAAGCAACTTGTGCACCATAGCATTTGGGTGTCTGAGCACATGGTGCAGCTCTGGATGTATGGGAAGGTGGCTTTGATACAGGTTCTTACCAATTTTGCCGGCAACCAATGGAATGGCGCTGAGGATTACCCATATGACACTGCCATTGAATCAACCCTGGTCCGATGCCTGACTAGTCTAACAGATGACATCATGTTTGTCTTGACTATAAGTTATTAATTGAATTTGAAAATTTCAGTGAGCAAGGAAAAGCCGCCACCAAGAATGGAAGGAAGAAGGTCAAGAAGGGGACGTTCATTGGTGCATTTCTGGCTGTGTTGGCCAAGGGTCTTGTCTATTATTAGACAAACCCTGATTTTATTGATGGGTACTCATAAAGCCACATCCTCAGTGGATTGCTTGACTCTGGGGATGGCTCAAATTCAAAGCATCGGGTTTTCTTGAGCCATCAGATGGAGGGTAGCTCCACTGCCCTTGAGGCCATCCAGGGACGCGGGCACCAAGCATCCATGTACCCAGCTGGCCACGCCAACGTCCATCTGGGAGATGTCGTCTTCTTTAACATCGGAGATACACTACAGGAGCGCCGCCCTCAGGCTTTCAACAACCTCTATCTTGGGGTCCTGACCACAATTTTCTCTTTGGCCGCCAGATGGTGGCTGACTTGTTTGCACAAATGGTTTTCCATGTGAACATGGGCAACCAATCATATAAGGATAAGCGCCTTCCACCTTGGGCCATTTTCACTTATTAGCCCATCTAGCCAATGACCAATGAGGAATAAGACAAGCGTTATATGGAAGCCATTATGCAAAATCCTCCTGCCTCCACCCCCACCACTAACACCCCTAACCCACAAGCCCAACCCACCCAAGCCCAACTCACCCAGGCCAGCACTGCCTCTATGTCTTCCTTTCCGCACTATTCTGCCTCCTAGGCATCACTCTTCCCCACCTCAATAAACCCCCTGTTGCCAAAAAATTTCTATTTGTATTATCTTTATTTTGCATTTTAATTGTTCATGCTCTCTTTTTTTATAGTTGGCTATATTCTTTATGTTCAGCTTATTTCTATAAAATTATATATTTACTATGGTGTGTATCTAGTTTCAGAACACGGTTATTTTTAGCACTTAAACATAGCCCTGTGTGAAAATATTAACAACAATTTGGTGATCAGCTAAATTTGAATTAGAAAATTATAGTTTTAACTGTTTTTAGATAAAGTTGTTACTGATCCAAGTTCAATCCCTTAATGATATACTTTAAGCCAATCAGGAGCCAAGTGATAAAGTGATTGTTGTGACATAAAGGGTCATTCAATAATTCTTTGGTGCATGTGCGCTAATTAATATGATTGGATGGATGTTTTGCCATTGTACACCATTGCTGCTGTGGCAAGTTGTTGATGGACTAGTGCTAACCCAGCAGCTGATTGGGCACTAGTCCATCAACAACTTGCCACAGCGGCAATGGTTTACAATGGCAAAACATCCATCCAATCATATTAATTAGCGCACATGCATCAAAGAATTATTGAATGACCCTTTATGTCACAACAATCACTTTATCACTTGGCTCCTGATTGGCTTAAAGTATATCATTAAGGGATTGAACTTGGATCAGTAACAACTTTATCTAAAAACAGTTAACACTATAATTTTCTAATTCAAATTTAGCTGATCACCAAATTGTTGTTAATATTTTCACAAGGGGCTATGTCAAGTGCCAAAAATAATATGGTAATCAAGGAAACTTTGCCAACACAAAGCAAACACACATATTGAGATGAGCGTAAAACATATACAAAATGGGTAAAAAGATAGGATAATGTAGTAGATGGGAAAACAAAAAGGAATAAACAAAGAGGCAACAGTATCAAAATAATACAGAATTTATTGGGGCAAAAGCTATAAAAACATATGAAAAGTTTAGTAAAAAAATAAAATGAGAGAACTCAAAAAACTACTCAAAGACCTCAACTTGGTGATTGCCAAAATAAAGGACATTGACCGCAAGGTCAAAGCCAAAGTGAAGTCCACCGTTCTCACTGGGGACAAAATTGACAAGGTGTTCACAAAGGCACTAATGTCAAAAATGCCAGACACCCCAGAGAAGACCATCAAGTGTCTTCTCAACATCCAGAAGGCGGTGGTGGAGGGCCTGAAATTTAAGGCATACAATCTTTCTGCGCCGTCTGTCTGGGTTGATGACCCGGAGATGTATGAACATCTCAAACCCGCCAAGTGTGCCAGGGCAGAGGATATCAAATTGCCAATGAAATTGATTGCGCCAAGAATGGCCAAGCTGGCCGAGGCTGCAGGCAAGGAAGGAACACAAGTAGGTAGCCTAAAAAACAAAATTAATAAATTTGCAAATGCTTACCTGTTTTTTAGAGAACATAGATGGTGAACTCCGCCAAGTCCTGGTCCCTTTTGTCCCCGCCACATTCTACGCCAACTATGCTACTCATGTGGCCAAGTAGCTTTTCCTGTCCCCCCTGCTTTGCGGGAGCTGGAGGACTGTATCCACGGGTCCTTTCCAATGTTGCAGGAGGTGTTGGCAGAACTTACACATGCCAAGGGGGCATCCGAGTGGGCAGTTACTGCCTACAAGGATGCCCAACTGGTCCGCCTGGACCCGGTTAACCTCAGTGGAGTTTACTGTGTAAACTCTATTGAGCTTGTTTGGGACGTCCTGGTGACGCTCCCATTCAAGGATGTACCGGAGATGGGCCGGGCTCATGCAGCTGCTTGCTTCTGCTTCCCGTTGGAGAACACCCTGTCTTACCTATTGGAGAACTTTGGGCGCGTGGTGGGAAAATTGGCTTTTGCAGACGCAACAGCCATCAAGAAGACAAAAATCCTCCTTGCCAACTTTGGGCTGGCCTGGAGTGCCAACAAGACGGGGCTCCCTGAAGCCATGGAGCTGACCTTTGCAAAGACCAGGCATGACAAGAAGATCAGCGTGGTTTATATGAAACTGTGTGAGTTCACAGAAGCCTTTGCTGGGAAAAGGCTTCATCTGGTGGTTTACCTGGGGTTCCTATTCTACTTCAGGATGGGCGCGTCTGTAGAGGACCTGGACAGGGTCCTTCTGGGAATCAACAAGGCCCAGCTCACGCTCGATGGGAAGAAGGTCCCCCCTGGATATGACTTGGTGGACCATGTAATCCAAGACGCCCTGAGCCTGGCAGGGATTTACAGGTTTGCAGCCCCGCCCAAAAAGCTGCTTCTTAGTTTGCACCTTACCCTACTCCCCTTCACCAGCAGGAGGGAGTTTTTTTAATAAGAGCGTATCCACTGTCCACGGTGTGGAGGTAGAGGTTGTGTGCCACCTCCATTTCAGGGTGGGTACATACCAAAGAACCCACTACAGGCGCACACAATAAAAATATGATTCCAATAAATTTTATTACAATTTATAGTATTTTTTATTATAATAAATTTTTATAATTTTTATTTCAGAAAACCAATTTTGCAAAATATATTGCAGAAACAGTTTTCATAAAAGCATAAAATTATACATTAATAAAATAAATTCTAACTTGTATATTTTACGTTTAATTTTTAAAACTATTTTTATATTTATTTGACCAAAGTGATTTAAATATTTTTGTGCAATCCAGTATTGAGCATTTGGGATTACCTCAAATGGCATAATAAAATAATATATAATAAAATAAATAAATTACTTACATCTATTGATGGATCTTCTGAATGTGATTGTGGGTGTGGAAACATCTAAATATAAAATGATAATTAATAAATCTTGAATAGTAAATAAGAGAATATAAAAAAATTGGACACAATAAGCCTTTAATTGATTGGCTGTTTGGATAGGCACGCGAGGATGAACAAATCAGCATGGCCATAAAATTTGACCATGGTCTCAGCTGGGAGGGTGTGGATCCTAGCCTGCAGCAAATTAAAGAGGTCCTTGGTCCCAGTTGGGGTTCCTCGCTTGACAACTTGCTTGAGCCACCCAAAGACTTTCTCAATGGGATTTAGGAAGGGCAAATAGGCTGGGAGAAAGAGAAGGCGTAAATTTGCCGTGGCCAATTGCTGGGGGCCCACAGCAATGCTGGTGTCAATTGATGGAAATTCTTCAAGAATGTCATCCACTTTGTGGAGACCAACATTGTCCAACACAATAAAATTGGTGAAGCCAGGGCTCGTGCGCCTCAGGTGCTCCTGGACCAATCAGAGAAATGATAGAAAGGTCCTGCTGTTATGCAAACCTAATATCATTTGGTAGAGCTCAACCCCCTTTGGACCAAGGAGAGCCACCATCAAGTAGGCTATGGCGCGGACTGCAGCATGCCAAGCCATCCCATCATTGGAGCCTTTGGGGACATACCCATTGCGCATTGACGAGGCAAATGCAGATTTGTCAATATAATAAAATTTGACTGTCTCCTTGGCTTTGAGGGCAGTGTACGCCTCTGCGTAGTTTTTCCAGACGTCAATGTTGGCTGGGCTGATTCTGTTTTAGGGGGATACCCCGAGCTTTTTTCAAGAAAATCACATTTCTTTCAGCAGATGGTAGTAAAAGGAAATTGAAGCCTCAATCCCAAAAGTAGACTTAACCATGACCTATATATTTGCCAGTTCAAGATGGCAGTCCCTAGTGATCCACTGGCAGATTGTCCATTTGTGCTCCTTGGTGAGCATGGTTGACACGTGCAAGGATTTCTCCGCGGCACGGACCTGACCAGTATTGATGAATTTTTGGAAGGTCTTGCTGGCGTACTTGGGATTTACTCCAACAAGGGCGCAGCTGCCTTGTAGTCACCTGATTCCCACGTTAGCTTAAGCAGGATGATGTGTTTGATGTCAGGGATACGCTTCTGGGCGGGCTTTTTAGCGGTGGGGATTGACTCGTTGGCATTGGGCACAACACAGGGCATAGGTACCTTGGTATAGAAGGCTGCAACCTTTTTTAACACCAGCTGTCCCTCATCAGTTTGATAGAACTCAGGCTCCTTGTCATCCTCCTGATTGCCATCACTGACGTAGGGCTTGTAGCTAGTATCAAGTTTAGGCTTTACCTTCTCCAGCATGGCTGACGGGACCAACTCTTGCCGGTAAACAATGTCAAACACATACAAAGTAAGTTCTACCTCCTTGTTTCTAACTTTCTTTTTAGTGGTGACCTTGGTTGGCTTCCAGGTCAGCTTTGGGACCCAAGGGTTTATGCTACGCACCCTAGCAGCTTGTGCTCCTTGAACCGACTGTGTCAGTGCAGTGTCACTATGGAACTCTCCTCTCCCGTCTCCTCCTTGAGTAGGCACTTGGGTTGCACTAACTCTATTCTTTGACCCGCGGGGCGACCACGACTGCGGCGCACAATGAGTGTATTGGTACTCTGCTGTTGTGTTCCTTCTATTTTAAAATTTAACAAGATATTAAATAAATTTCAATTAAGTTAATCCCTAATTTTAATTTTTGCTTTTATCTGAATATGGATATTTAATTAAAGCTTTTCCCACCCAATATCCCAATTATAAATTTTTTATTTCTTAATTAGTTGTTTTTGGTTTTACAACGCCCATTTTAGAATACTCAAAAAAATCCACCCATTTTCCTAGATTTTATTGCAAAATTCAAACACCCAACGCAATTTTTTTAAAATTTATGTTTCAGATCTTGTGTCTTATTTTAGATACCTTGGTATCATTCATGATTACAATCCATTGCACATATTGCGTGAGTGATTTTGTTTACATAGTGAGTTGCTATTGTGTTTTGTTTTTGGTTTGCGTTTTGACACACCTTGCTTGGGTGTATTTTGTCACCAATTCACATAGTAAACATATGGGACATTATTTTTCTTGTTATGCCTAGGCGCCAGATTGGTTATTTTATAACTTAATCATATTATTCATATTCAAATTATTCAGAAAGAGTAAAATATAATCAATCCCAAATATTTAATTGATCTTGGGCTTGGGTGATTTTTTAAAAAATAATTCATTGATTTTATAATTGAAAATTGCAACTTATAGTACTACTGAAAATATCTTAAGTGCTACTACAAACCAAAAATATTTATGATGAGTTGCATGGGAGAGTAATAGCAGCCCCAAAGCTATAAATGCTATTACCCTATCTTTGGCTCATCATAAATATTCTTAGTTTGTTTCAGAAAAAAAGGTTGTTGTTTTTGAAAGACTGATAACTCTATTTAAAATACACCCTCTAGTAAGCTGCCCTACTTCATGAACTTGCCCCAATACACTACTAGCATCTTCTGATATTTTTGTTTCTCTGGTATCATCATGTGATTTCAAATGATAAAATATCTCAGAATATTCTGAGAAGCTTTCAAATGTTAAAGGTGAAGTATATAACTTCCCATCTTTCATCAAATATGAAAGATTAATGCGCAGATTTTTAACTTCAAGCTCTCTTTTTATAGGCCTAAATTTCCTTTCATAAATATAAAAAATGCTTTTTGGGAAACAATTGAACCAGTTAAAGATGAATTGTATAATTCTTTTCTTCTTTCTTCTTTCTTCTTTCTTCTTTCTCAAAAATATTTTTTAGATCATTAATGTTGTTAATATAAAGTACATTTTCTTTTTCCTTTAAAATTTTTGATATTACACCAAAGTGACCATCAACAATGCTTTTTCCATGGCATTCAACAAAACGGTTATATTTTATGGAACCCTTAATATATTTAGGTGCCTCTTTAAATAAGTAATATAAAAATTCATATGATCTAAAATGATTTCCATTATCTGTCCATACTTTTATATTTTTTATTTTTTTAAATCTATCTAATTTAAGAAGACTTATTAGACATTCACCTGAAAATAAAGAATCATGTGATAATATTTGAGACAAAAAATCATGATATCCATATTTAATTTTATTGTTTTCTTTAAAAACTAATGCAAACCCTAATAATGAGATTGGTTTTTTTGAATAAAAACAATTATTGGTCTCAATTGGACCACCTCCAACCTTTAAGTTTTCTTTATAATCTATAACTACAACACAAGACTCATCATCTAGTTCATTAATATCTTTTTTATATTCACAATTTTGATGAACATAAAAGTCTTGGTGCTGATTAATAGTCTTTAAGTCATTGTCTATAGATTCTGGTAATGGTAAGTTTTTACTTTCACATTCTTCCTTCTTTTTTTCTAGTGAATTTTTTAAATTACAAATATTGCACATATCGGTTTGTTTTTTACTTTTTATTATATTTTTAGGGATTAATTTATAGTAAGTGGAAATTGAAACTGAAATTTCATTTTTTATTTTCATATTTTCATATATTTCTTTTTTTGTTTTAAGTAGAGAGTATTTAATTTCAGTTGAGTAATTACTCATCTCTTTTTCTATATCTTTATAAATTTTTTCAGGCACTTTTTTTGTAAACTGGCTTGTTTCAAAAGAATTTTCCAGCAATTTTTTAATTATTTTTTTAGTTATTTCTTTTTTTAATGAATAGTTATTATTTTTTTGGCTTTTTTTGTTTAAGCTTACATTTTTATTTTTATTTATTTTTCTTGAGTATTCAAACTCACTTTTGGTTATATTAAACCCCATATCATTAAGCTCTTTTAAAGAGTAACTGGAAGTAACCAGAGATTGCAAGGCTGGGATATGTTTTTGGGGAGAAGATTTCATGAGATCCTTTAAGTTTTCAATGAACTCATTGCCTTTTTGATTTTGAATAGTTGGCAGGAACTGAGCTTTCCCAAATTCAGTTTGAGTAAGGAAGTGCTTGATGAAATTATCAAGATCATCACCAGCAATAAAGAGGAATGCCTTTTTTAACATTGCAATTCTCTCTCTTTTTGTTGAAGCTCCCAAGGAAAAAAAGGGTAGCATGGAAGAAGTAAATTTAACTGAGGACATGGTAGTATTTTGAATCTGTAATTAGGTCAGATCTTTGATGTGTGCCTTAATGATGGAGTAGTTATGATCAGAATGTGGTCTTTGAATTGGGTTATTTGGATTAGAAGCTTTGTGGTACTTTAGCTCTTATATACCAAGCTAAATGACACCATTCTGAAAGAAATGGTGTGATAGCTTTTATTATAGTTTGAACTTGAATTTATGTTTGCAGAAATTAATTAAATACCCAGTTTTCATGCACAAGTGATATATGTGAAGCAGCTAAGCATTATTATTACATCATATCCTCTTTGTAATCAATGCAAATCAATTAAAATGATGTATTCAGTTAATTGTAACTCTTCCGCATATTTTTAAAATGATAAAATATTAAAGAATTCCATTTTATGAATGCTCAATTTGAGGTTCGAAGCTTACTTGAACCTTAAAATCAATCTAAACAGTGATAAAAACATCCTAACTTCAAACTATCATAAAATCCTAGAGAATTGAGCTTTTTAAATAAAATAAAATGCGAAAATAAAGCTCTCAATCTTATCTTTAATTTCGTCAAATAAAAAACATCTGTTGTGTATTCAAAAAAGAGTATTTATTAGCTTTGAAGTGATCTACTTTATATCATTAGATATAATCATATAATAAAATCTGGATTATGCTCTTTTAAATTACTTTTGCTTTAATATTGAGCATAGTATACATATTAAAATTTTTACACCAATAGAAAGATAAGATTCTTAGCTTCATTTTGATAGTTTACAGTGTAAAAAAATATTAATTTTTCATTGAGTTATTAATGTTTTAAATATAAATTGTGTAATTAGTTACTTTTTCAAAATCGAACTGTGTTATGCTGCGACTTGAGCAGCATGTGCATTAGAAAATGGCCTAATCTCTAAAATAATGACCCATATGTACACCAAAAGTCAACTCACACCATTTTTTTTGTGAATCAATATATTTCAGATTGTATTTTGAATGGTTTTGCTTTGTGTGTGAGCCCTTTGTTGCTGTGTTGACTCATTTTGGCCATTAACAACAATAAACCCTGTTAACAGAGTGTATATTTTAACCTGAGAGTTGGATTTCGGTTAAATCTGAAATCATTTTGTTTAAATCTGAGGTATTTTTGGTTGTTGCCATAGCTTTTAAAACTACTGTAATAAAAAAGCTCAAGTTAGCCAAAATTCAAAAATGTGTTTTTTGTTCTCAAAAGCCAAAGTAACCTTAAAAATAAGCCTTCATATTTTATCATTTTTAAGATATAAAGGAAATATGTATTAAAAGAAGTACATTTTATAAAACTACACAAAAGTTAATAGAAATTAAAAAGTATTTATAATATCAACATTAATTAGACTATAAGTATATATATGCTTTATAGACTATTAATATCTAAAAATATCTTTTAAAATAAATATGTATTAAATCTACTTAATTTATGAAGCTTAAAAGGAAAAAGAAAGTTGTTTATTTCACAAGTTAGTTTCCTTAAACAAAGCCTTGGTCTTGATCTTGATTTTGGTTCCATGAAGTCCTTGTTTGACGCGAATCTTGGATTTACAGCGGCCCTATCTAATGCTAATTCCATGCTTGCCGCTACCACTACTTGAACCAACTCTACCAAAGCAATCATCGCCTTCTGGACCATCTTGGTTTTCATAATCAGTTACAGGGTGTGCTGGCTCATAGTCAGGAACTACTGTCACTGGTTCATAGTCAGGTACTATAGGCTCGTAGTCATTATTTATAACGTCGGAATGATGTCCAGAGAAAGTGGCCTCAGAGGCAGCTTCGTTAGTTAGGGGTCTAGCCTGGGCAGAAAAGGCGAGGAGGGAAAGGATTGCTGAGAATGTTTTCACTATTTGATGTTGTTGAGTTATTAAAGTCAACTCCTTTTATACTTCATTTCAATCTTATATTTAGAACGCAATGCCTTTATGTGGTTAAATTACAAAATCCGTAATACCTTTGTATCACAACTAATGCTTTAACATATTGCACCTAAATAATGCTTCGTTACTATTGGCATAAATTTAAATTGTATTCTTATTCTGTTTTGTAAAGCTGCGGTTCGAATGCAATACGCATAACTCATGACCCATCCACAACAATGGGTTGATGCAGCCATAGCTTTTCAATTTAAATTCTCACTATAAATATTTATTTTTAAGCCGTACAAGTCACAGCATTAACTTAAATATATTTATTGAAATTAAAAATAGTATATTATTTAAATAAAAACACATTTATGCTTTAAATATTACAACTAGCTGATGTCTACCCGCCTTGCACCCCAAAATAAGTCTATGCTTGTGTTCTTGACCAGAGCAGCCAACCTAAATGATCCGAGAGTAGAAGCATGACTTTTGAAGATCAAAGCATGAGTCAATTAATTGGTTTACATTAAAATTTATTAAACAATCTCAGAGCGGCTTTGCTTGAACCTCCTATTTAATTCACCCTAAAATAAGCCCATAAAAATCAACAATTCTGAGTTGGAAATTTAACTCGTGGAGTTCGGAATTCAAAATTAACTATTCGAGACATTGATTCGTTCATGCAATAGCTAAAAACTACATTGGCAAAAATCTGCATTCAAAGAAGTGTATATTTTAATATAACAATAAAGAACACGAAAACATCATATAAAACACTATTGATAAACAAAAATACATATACACTGCATGAAAAATCAGATATCAGTCATCCTTTTTTGGTACTTACCTTGTTTTTGACACCTTTGTTTCTAGGAACCTAATTCCGACAATATGACTTCACTCAAGGCATTTGAAATATAAACTCTAATTTAATATGCCTAGTTTAATGTCATAATGTCAGAAATAGGTCCCTGGAAACAAAGGTATTGAAAACAAGTAGTGTATCTTTTTCTATAAAAAACTTTAATATTTATACAAATCATATTAAAATTCAATGTTATATAATGTATGTCGCGCTTTTTGCATTACAGCGCCACAATTATTTGAGTTTATAGGGCACAGGACATTTGCTGGAATATAGTCATATGTGAGGATATGAGTAGTATTGTATCAGAAGAGCCAGGATTGAATGGAACCATGATTATTGCCCGGTAATGGCTTCTGATCATGCAGAAGCACTTAAAGATTAAGATAAAGGTCAACCAGATTAAAGAGATATTAAAGACGACTCAAGATTAAGATAAAAAGCTTATTATACCTTCTGCAAAGGTTAATCTCTGGGTTGCTAGAAATGTCTTCTAGGACATTCTAACATGCCCCTAATTTGGGTAATTATTAATCTAGGCTTGGCGCTTATTGCACGTCAACCAATATAATATCTTCCTCTTCACCCAGCACAGGTGATCCTTGCTGGCGTGGAATAATTTGGTTACTTTAGGATCACTTCCTACTTCCTTGGCATACTACAAGCTTAATGCTTATTAATGTGATAAATATGGTAATTCAAGATTATGGGGAATGAAACCCAGCGCCTCGGCACTCAATGTAAAAGTAAAGCGGCGCTGTGGCACCTACAATATTTGCCAGGCGGTGCTTGCAATAATTTTCAGTTGGCGTAGCAGCGCTTGACGTAAAAGTAGTTGGGCGCTTTGGCACCCAATTCAATTGCTAGGTGGCGCCTGTGTCCTTTATAAAGTGGCGCAGCAGCAAATCATGTGTCATTTAGTGCCACATCATTACTTGTCATTGGCTAATTTGGAGTTCAGGTCATCAGACTACTGCTGATCCAATATGCATATGATTTAACTACCAATTTATGTTGTTTGGCAGCTGTAATTCATATCTGCAAGCTCCGTCATAATTGGCATCATTGCTTGGTCAAAATTCCCAACAATGAATTTCTTTGATCAGATAAAGGGTGCAATACACTGTTGTGTTCGGCTCCTGGGGACAACATCAGGGAGGACACGGCGGGAAATCTTTATAACAAAAGATTTGAGGTTTGAAGCTAGCCTTGGGTTAGCCTTCAGGGAAGAATTAAGGGCACATACCTTAATTTCCTGGAAAACAAGATGTGAAAGTCCTTTTGGCAGAAAGGACAGGAAAAAGCTTGAAGATTATTAAAGCCAACACAAATGTGGATAAACTTGTCTTTATTAGGAGAGATAATTCTACTTAAATAGTAGACGAGGGACAGAGGTCACTCAATAGGTAGACAGAGTGGCCGAGGGGGTCACGTTGGGATGAGGTCATACCAGGATCAATCACAGACAGGTAAAATAATCTGGAATGGGTGGATATTGGACCAGACCCATTTGCGGAAGGCAAGGAATTTTTGAAATCAAAAGCAAACCCAGACAAATCTTTGCAACTATCAATATTCAAAGGCCATATCAAAATAGCATTAATGGCACAATTTACGACATACACCATCTCAAAAATGCCATCTAGAAAGAAGCCATCTTGTACCCTATCTCAGATTTCTGGCTAAACTGTGCCAGATAGCTTAAAATATTGATAAAAGCCCAAAAAAAATTCAAAAACTATAAAAAAACATATTAATAGATTCAAAATCATCCAAGGATTTCAAATCTGCAATAAAATTATGGGTTCAGCTAAACCAACTATAGTGTGCAAAGCTCCAAAGTCAACATATCTTAAAATGGTGCTA
The DNA here is from genome assembly GCA_014839935.2 of Entomophthora muscae. Lineage (NCBI taxonomy): Eukaryota > Fungi > Entomophthoromycota > Entomophthoromycetes > Entomophthorales > Entomophthoraceae > Entomophthora > Entomophthora muscae. Next base: position 449,742 of record QTSX02001461.1, on the reverse strand, counting down.
TTTGTCATGCCCTGCCCCAAAGGACAGACTCTTTGATTTATGTGCTTTTATATTTTTCATTCAGTTTTAGACTTCCAGTATTTTAATATTTGGATTTTTTGAATTGAAGGTTAATATTTAGGTATTTTAATTTCATTACCTTGTTCTGTTTTTGCTATTCACGCTTGTATTGCTGTCATTGTTTGCTTGCTCTCCCGTTAATCTATTTTCTATATATATATTTCTACTTTAAAGTTAGAAAGTTTTCATTTTATCCTTACCGTTCAAACTCCCGCTTACATCTTTGCCGCTCTTTTCCCAACTTCAACGTGCTGATCAGCTTATAGTGCTGGCTTCTGTTTCCCCTTTTCTGGTTCTGGTTCCCAACTTTCTCCAGCTTGCTCCTGTTCTTGGCTACTTCTCCTTGACTATCACATCCAACCAAAAAGGCTTTTTACTATAAATAAAGGAGCTTTTGAAGAGTAGGCTTTAAGCCAAAATTCTAAGTGATTTCTTCCCCTTCAATTTTATCCAAATTTAACTTGAGATCTTAATTTTTAAGAATTTATACATTTTTTTAGTTTCATTTCAAAGTTTAGCTTTTCCTTTTTTTTAAACAGATGGAACTTGTAAGACAACAATCCTTAGGCTTGTTGTATCTGTTGTTTTCCCTTAAAGAAGCGTTCAATAGTTATATGTACCAATTTGCGGATGTAGAATATCCTAATATTGACATTCCCTTAGTTAAAAATTGATCACTATTAAATACTTTGTTTTATATTATTTGCTTAGGGTTTTTACAATCAATCACTCCTTTTGTGACACAATATAGGTTTTTAGCAGGGTTCTGTAAGATTATCTTACAGACAGTTCCTACGTTTCTATATCTTTTAAATTTTAATCCTAATGCCTTGCACACCCTAGTTTATAACCTTGCGCCATTATGGGCAAGATCTTACACTATTTTTGTATTAAATTTTAACACTATATTAAAAATTTATATACTAAAAATAAAGTTAAAACCAAATATTTAGAAAAGAAATTTATTGTTAAAGAAAGTGGATTATACATTTGATCCAAGGGCCGTGGAAATGTCTTTGAGATGGGTAAGGTGGCCCTCTCTGGTGTAATAGGCTAAAACCTCTTTGGTAACACTTGCAAACTTGACCTGCTGGCCAGCATGCTTGGCTACAAAAGCTTTGACTTTGATGGCCTGGGAGTATAGCTGATCTCCGTGTTCATGCTGAATCTTCAGCTTGTTGACTATCACATTGAATATGGTATTTTTACCTTAACCAGGCAAGAAAATTGATTGTGCCAATCTTCAAGTGAGGAGATGGTCTTAGTTATGCCTGCTTTGACCTGCTTATAGCAGTTCCAATTAATTGAGTTGCCACCCTTGCGGATGCGGCAATGTCCCTGGAATACACCCACTCACTGGTGCTCAAAATACTGTATGAAAGGAGAAAATGTTTCTTGATTCCCAAGAATGTAATTGTTGTTGAGAAGCTTGTCGTAAAAAGGTTAACCTCTTCCTTTCTGACCATGGCCAGAGCAGCAAAGCAATTTAATATCTTTCTGACCTCCTTTGTACCATATTTGTATACCAGCTTATTGAGGGCTGGTTTTTTATCAGGTTCTTGCGCAGAGCCTGGTGGTAGTGAAAGAAGCAGCCTTGAGGCCTCCTCCTAAATACCTTGATAAAGGTGTTGGCCTGTGCAGCCTCAAAGTCAACCATCAACATGGTATAGTAGGGAAGGGACTCTGGTGCCTTTCTGGTTATGGCCTGTTGCTCTTGGGTGGCCTCTGGGCTGATCTTCTTCTTTTTGCGGCCCTTTTTCTCAGTTGGCTCTTATTCAAGTGTGGGCAAGATGACATCCAGTTTTTGCTTGAGTATATCCAAGGCGTGAATGTAAGTCTCTTCCCTTTTATTAGGGAGAAAGAAGAAGAAAAAGTGGATATTGTGTTCCTTGACCTGACCATGAATAGCCCAAAGCTGATAAAATAGCTTTGTACAAGAGACAAAAGTCCCATTGGCAAACCAGGTGTCACACTTTAGAAGGTGTACAAGATCCTCTTGTGTTGAAAAGCACAAAATACAGTTTGGTGAACCTTGCCCGTTGTCCTGTAGCAGAAAGGGCTTTCCAAGAATGGTAGTCTTCTGGACTTCCAAAAGTACAAGCTCATTGATACTTCTAGCGCTGTCACCAATATTGGCATCAATTGACCATTGATCAGTCACATACCATTGGAGTCTGGTCTTTTCCCCAACCTCCTCTATCTGATCCTTATTCAGGTAAAGAAGAGCATGGGTTACCAGCTCAGTTGAAGTCAAGTCCTTGTTGAAAGGAATGGCTTGGCAAAGGTACCAGCGCATAAGATAGTAGATAATTATATCAGATCCCAAACAGTCATGCTCAATGGTGAGCTCCTTTACTTGGGTAAACCCAATTGTAATTAATTACACAGGGAAGCCTGGAATATTACATTGGTAGTGATGGTGCTCCATATTTTTTCTCTGGTCATTGCATGTGAAGAGAAAGCTTTCCTTGAAAAAGCCAGCACCCCCTTCTTGGTCATAATGGGAAACAAGTCAGGGAAAACAGATGGAACTATAAATTACCCGTTGACGTTGCAGATATCAGCAACTGCATGTAAGTCCCACTCTAGGATAGGCTCCTCCTCTGAGGCTGCAAAACCATGGTCACCAGAGTTGTTTTCAGATACTCTTTCATTATCATATTTATCATTGGAGTGGACGTGCTCCTCCTGGAGATCAGAGGGGGAGTAGACAAAGGGAGAGTGGGGAGGGGTGGGGCTATCAGCCTCAGGCTTGGGGGAAGGCATGGGGGTCTTGACAGGCGTTTTTTCTCTAGGAGTCTGCTTGGAGAGGGTAGCCTTGGTCTTTCTCACCTAAGAGGGAGCAGCCGTGTCTTGGGAGCCTTGGGGGTAGCATTGGTGGTAAGCTTGGGAGGCATCTAAGAGTGAATTTGCGTCAGAAAAGTTCAAATTTGGGGACAATTTTTGAAGAGAAAAATGAGAGCTTGTTAAATATAAAAGTAGTCAATATTTTTACATGGAATTGTAGAAAAACTCTCAAATTATATATAATCAAAATTATTATGTTTTTTGTTATGTAAAAGAAAAAATTTCATTAGCAGCACAAGTATGCAAAACTGTGAGTTTTGACTGAAAACTTGCAAATGAAATGGCGTTTTTAAGATGACGTAATTGAGATTCTGTAGCTCAAAAATATAGTGTTTTTGACCATTTTTTATATTAAATTAACAAACTTCTGGTGGAGCTACCTCAACTGGGCCAAAGAGTAAAACTTGAATATTTTTAAAACTAGCTTATACAACTGGGGTTAAAAAGTACCCAGTTGTTTAGAGGAGATAAAAAATACATAAAGCAAAGTTTTAGATAGTTTCTTACATTTTTTATTTAATTGAAATTTGGCACTGAATTGTACTTTGTAAAAGTGGAAACAGTCAATTTGTGATGGCATGCTCTTTATATTGTCTTATGACATCACATGCTAAAACAGGTTAATTCTTAGTGCCACATTGGTGGGCGCCACTCCTATTGGACGCTTAGTTACTCAGTAGATTTTGTAATGTGCACATTTTACACAACAGAAATATCCTCATTACTAAATAAAATCACTAGCAAAACATTGTATTGTTGAAACCCAAATAGCAAAGTTCATACTATTATAAGAAATAAGACTAGCATATGAAACATGGTTTTTTGAATGACTGTATTATAGGGGGTAGTACTATAAAAGTGGAGTCAATTTGGGTTAATTTATTATGTAGGTCTTAAATTAATACCATATTTTATTCCTAATTAATAAGGGAAAGGCTTGGATTAATCACATAAAAGTAAGATTGGTTAGACAAACAAAATCAAAGATAGCGTCACTGCGCTGTTCTGATTAAAGCTTAGGCGCCGTGGCGCCAACTGGATAAGATACTAAGCGCCGCAACGCCAACTGAAAATTATTCCAGGCACCAAGAATTAAAAACTCCAGGCGCTACGGCGCCACCTTGCAAATATTTTAGTTGCCGCGGCGCTGCTTTTCAGTGGGTTGGATCTTGTCATTACAATTATAAATCTACTACTGATCCAAAATATCTTTTTTGATTATCTTATTGAGATTAGTGCTTAGAAATTTGATTAATAATTAGATTAACATGTTGGGGATTCAAAAATGGCGCCGCAGCAGTGCTTGATGTAAAAGTAAAGCGGCGTCATGGCATTTAAAAAATTTGTAAGGCAACACCTAGAGCTTTTTTTGGGTGGTGCAGTTGCTTTATGTATGATAGAGATGGTGCAGTGGCGCATGTCATTAGTTATTCTGCAGTAATGATCCAAAATCTACTGGCAATTGAATAGATATAACTTTTATATTATGAATTTATGACAATGAGGTTGCAGTAATTCTATTCCATGAGCTCCGTCATGATTGGCATCATTGATTTTATACTGTTAATTTATGGAGTTGGCTACTGTAATCCTAATTTGTGAGCTCTGTCATAATTGGCATCATTGCTTGGTCAAAATTTCCAACATATCCCCCCACTTGACCAAACACTACTTCCTTTCTTCATCAGATGAATCCCAACTCCAGCAGTAACAGCAACACTAATATGTGCCAAGCCTACAACAAAATGATGGCTTCAATGGACAAAGCGGAGCAGCGCACTTTTTGAAAAATGCCGCGCTCAGTTTGTATTGCTTTCTTGAATTGACTTTTGGCCAGTGACTCACAGTTTTGCAAACAGACTGCCCAACCACTGTGGCAGCCTCTGAGCATAGTACTGCGCCAAACTCTAGTGCCAGGGATTTCCCTGACAAGGACTCCATGTTTGAGGAGCCTCTTCCTGTCAGCAATGTGCCCCCAGCGGCAATCCTTCTGGTGCTCAGCACCCATTTCCTCAACACCTTCCTTCCACTGGCGCGCCTACCCCTACCCCATCTTCAATGCTCTGCACCTGCCGCAACTCTGACCTTGTGGTGGTGGACTACCCCAACCTCCTTAGCAAGTTTGGGATCTGCCACCACAAGGAGACAATGTACAACTTTGTACAGGCACTACATTCCGGCGAGGATGCAATGACCCCAATTCAGGCAGGGGAGTTATACCACAACCGGTATGATGCCTCCCGTTTGGCCGCTGAGGTGCGTCTAGGGCTGCAGTCAGCTACCTTGGCCCCCAGTGAGATTTCCGCGCAACATGCTCATACCATTGCCATCTGTAATGAGTATATTGACAAGGTAGCTCAGGTTTGGGCTCTTGAGCTTGTGGCGGATCCCAGCTTTCACCAGACCTTTGACTTGCCCGTCCAAGTCAACACCAACCGTTGCTTCTCTGCCACATTCAAGGCATATCTTCAAAGCCATTACCACCGGCAATGCTTCCCTTTACCTTCCTTTGTCTGCTGCAACTTGCCACTTTATGTGATATCCTCCCAAGAGTTGCCAGCCTGTCCAGCCTGGGTACGCTGGCTGTTGCTTAGAGCATTACAGCTCCCTGGTTTACCAACTCTGCGTCCTCCTACCTCTACCATATTCCTACATTGAAGATGCGTTGATAGACTGCTTAACCATAGGTGCTGCATTCTTTGCTTGTGGTGGCTGGGGTCAGTTGGTGCCAGTCAGTCAAATCCGCCTTCCCCTTTGTAACTGGTTGTCAATGTCCTGCATCTCCCAGTTGGCCTAGGCCCAAATGCTGGTGATCCTGGCTCACGTGTGCCAGCACCTGGACAACAACTGCTATAAAATCCCCACCCATGAGTGCCCAGTGATTACTATTCAGCGCCCTACCAAGCATCCCTGCCCTGCCAACTATCAGGACTTTCCTCCTGCTATTTCTTCCACTCATCAGTGTAGATGTGCCCCCAACACAAGGGATCAATCCCAATGAGCCTGCCTTTTCCTTTTCTTGCAATAAACTTGTTTTTGCTTATCCTCTTTTTTATTGTTTCTATTATTTTTTAGTTCTTATTTTTTTATTATATTAAGTTTTTAATTATTATAGTTATCTTCTAAATTTAGTTCTTATAGAAATATTATTGATTAGTGGAGTTTTTATGTTGGGGATTTAAATCTTGTGCTGCTGCGGCACTAAATTTAAAGAAAAGGCGCTGCTGCAGCATAAAAGATGTTTGCAAGGTGGCACAGCAGTGCTTTTTGTTTGTTTGAGGTGGAGCTGTGGCACTTAAAGATGGGTAGTTTTGCAGTTAAATTTGTGGAGTTTTGGTAACCTTATTTTGATAAAAGACTTTTTATTTTGATTTGAGATAGCGTTTCTGTAGTGCAGTTTTTTGTGATGGGGTATTTTAGGGTATTTATTACAGTAGTTTTAAAAGCTATGGCAAAAACTCAAAATACTTCAAATGTAAACAAAATGATCAGATTTCAACAAAATCCAACTCTCAGGTTATATTATATACTTTTTTAACAGGGTTTATTGGTGTTAATGGATAAAATGAGTCAACACAACAACAAAGGGCTCACATGCAAAGCAAAACCATTCAAAATACAATCCAAAATACATTGATTCACAAACAAATTGGTGTGAGGTGACTTTCAGTGTACATATGTTTACTATGTGAATTGGTGACAAAATACACTCAAGCAAGGTGAGTCAAAACTCAATCCACAAACAAAACACAATAGCAACTCACTACGTAAACAAAATCACTCACTCAGTGTGTGCAATGTATTATAATCAAGAATGCTACCAAGGTATCTAAAATAAGACACAAGATCTGAAACATAAATTTTAAAAATATTGTGTTGGGTGCTTAATTTGGCGTAATTATTGGAAAATGGGTGGAAATTATCTCAGGGATTCTAAAATGGGTGTTATAAACCAGAAACAGCTAATTAAGAAATAAAAAATCTATAATTAGGATATTGGGTGGGAAAAAATATTTAAAAATCCATATTCAAATAAATGCAAAAATTAAAAATAGAGAGTAATTTAATTGAAATTTATTTAATATTTTATTAAATTCTCAAAATGAAAGAACCACAGCAACAGACTACCATTGCACCCGTTGTGCGCCGCGGTTGTGGTTGCCCCTGCGGGTCAAAGAATAGAGTTAGTGCAACCCAAGTGCTTACTAAAGAAGGAGACAGGAGAGGAGAGTGAAATAGTGATGCTGCACTGACACAGCTAATTCAAGGAGCACAAGCTGCTAGGGTGCAGAGCATCAACCCTTGGGTCCCAAAGCTGACCTGGAAGCCCACCAAGGTCACCACTACAAAAAAAGTTAGAAACAAGGAGGTAGAACTTACTTCATATGTGTTTGATGTTGTGTACTGGCAAGAGTTGGTCCTGTCAACCATGCTGGAGAAGGTGAAGCCTGTACTTGATAATAGCTACAGGCCCTACGTCAGTGATGGAAATCAGGAAGAGGACAAGGAGCCTGAGTTCCTCAGAACTGATGAGGTACAGTTGGTGCTCAAAAAAGTTGCTGCGTTTTACACCAAGGTGCCCATGCCCTGTGTTGTGCCCAATGCCAATGAGTCAATCCCCACTGCTAAAAAGCCCGCTCAGCAGCGCATCCTGACATTAAACATATCATCCTGCTTAAGCTAATGTGTGAATCAGGCAATTACAAGGCGGCTGCGGCCCTTGTTAGGGTGGATCCCAAGTATGCTTCCAAGATCTTTCACAGATTAATTAACACAGGTTGTGTCCTTGCCGCGGAGAAATCCTTGCGTGTTTCCACCATGCTCACCAAGGAGCACAAATGGGTAATCCGCCAGTGGATCACCCAGGACTGCCATCTTGAACTGGTAAATATACAGGCAATTGTCAAGTCTACTTTTGGGGTTGAGGCTTCCATTTTCTTTTACTACCATCTGGTCAAGGGAATGTGTTTTTCCTGGTAAAAGCTCAGGGTATCCCCCTATAATTGTAACAGCCCAACCAACATTGAGATCCGGAAAAACACGCAGAGGCGTGCACTTTCCCTCAAAGCTAATGGGACAGTCAAATTTTACTATATTGACAAATCAGCATTTGCCTTGTCTATGCGCAATGCATATGATTATGTCTTAAAAGGCTCAAATGATGAGATGGCTCAGCGTGCTGCAGTCCGCGCCACAGCCTATTCAATGGTGGCTCTCCTCAGTCCAAAGGGGATTGAGCTATAACAAATGATATTGGGTTTGCATAACAGCAGGACCTTTCTTTTATTCCTCCAATTGGTCCAGGGGCACCTGAGGTGCACAAGCCCAGGCTTCACCAACGTCATTGTGTTGGACAACATTGGTCTCCATAAGGTGGCTGATATTCTTGAGAAATTCCCAATGATTGACACTAGCATTACAGTGGGCCCCCAGCAATTGACCACGGCAAATTTGCGCCTTCTCTTCCTCCCTGCTTATTTGCCCTTCCTAAATCCCATTGAGGAAGTCTTTGGGTGGCTCAAGCAAGTTGTCAAGCGAGGAACCCCAACTGGGACCAAGGACCTCTTTAATTTGCTGCAGGCTGGGATCCACACCCTCCCAGCTGAGACCGTGGCCAAATTCTATGGCCACGCTGATTTGTTCATTCCTGTGTGCCTTGCCAAACAGCCAATTGATTAAAGGCTTAGCTTGTCTGACTTTTTCATATTCTCTAATTCACTATTCAAGATTTATTAATTATCATTTTATATTTAGATGTTTCCAAGCCCGCAATCACATTCAGCAGGAAAATCAATGAAGGTTATTAATTTATTTATTTATAATCATTTTTTATTGTGCCATCTAAGTGTGTCCCAAATGCTTGATACTGGATTACGCAAACACATTAATATCACTTTTGGCAAATAAATATAGTAATCAAAAAAGGTTAAATGTAATGTGTACAAATCAGAAGTAGATATTATTGAAATATATTATTATGCTTTTATTAAGTCCTTCTCTGGGATATATTCTGCAAATCTTGTTTGCTAAAATAAGAATAAGGAAATTTTATTATAATAAAAATAATATGATTTTCAATGGAATTATTTGGAAGAGAACATTTATTAAGAGCGCCTGTAGTGAGTTCTTCTGTATGTACCCACCCTGCAATGGAGGTGGCGCACAACCTCCACTGCCACACTGTGAACAGCGGATACACCCTTATTAAAATATTCACAGGGACTAGAAAAAGGGTTTAGGGTCAGGTGTGAATGGAGGAGCAGCTTCTCTGGCGGGGCTACAAACCCTTAGATACCAGCCATGACCAGGGCGTCCTGGATGACGTGATCCACTGAGTCATACCTGGGGGGACCTTCTTCCTGTCAAGTGAGAGCCGGGCCTTGTTGATTCCTAGAAGGACCCCGTCAAGATCCTCCACGCTGATGCCCATTCCAAAGTAGAAGAGATACCTGAGGTAAACCACCAGATGAAGCCTTTTCCCAGCAAAGGCTTCCGTAAACTTGCATAATTTATTAAAAACCACACTGATCTTCTTATAATGCTTGGTCTTTGCAAAGGTCAGCTCTATAGCTGCAGGGACCCCCGTCTCGTCAGCACTCCAGGCCAACCCAAAGTTGGCAAGGAGGATTTTTGTCTTCTTGACGGCTGTTGAGTCTGCAGCAGCCATTTTCCCACTGTGTTCCAAATTTTTCCAGCAGGTAAGAAACTGTATGCTCCAAGGGGTAGCAGAAGCAAGCAGCCGCATGGGCCTGGCCCATCCCCAGTACATTTTTGAATGGGAGCGTTGCCAGGACGTCCCAAACAAGCTCAATGGAGTTTACACAGTAAACTCCACTGAGGTTAATCGGGTCCAGGTGGACCAGTTGGGCATCCTTATAGGAAGTGGCTTCCCACTCAGATGCCCCCTTACCATGCATCAGCCTGGCCAATGCCTCCTGCAACATTGGAAAGGACCTGTGGACCCTGTCTTTGAACTCCTACAAGACAGGGGGTGACAGAAACAGCTGCCTTGCCACATTATTGGCGTAGTTTACGTAGAATGTGACAGGGATAAAGGGGACCAGGACTTACGCGGAGTTCACCATCAATTTTCTCTAAAAAAAGGTAAGTATTTTGAAGTTGTTATTAATTTTATTTTTTTAGATTACCTATGTGGGTTTCCTCCTTGTCAGCGGCTTCATCAGGCTTGACCATTCTTGGCACAATCAATTGCACTGGTAATTTGGTATCCTCTGCCCTGGCACGCTTGGCAAGTTTGAGATGTTCATACATCTCCGAGTCATCAACCCAGACAGACGGCGCAGAAAGATTGTATGCCTTAAATTGTAGGCCCTCTACCACTGTCTTCTGGATGTTGAGAAGACGCTCAATGGTCTTCTCTGGGGTGTCTGGCATTTTTGACATTAGTGCCTTTGCAGACACCTTGTCAATTTTGTCCCATGTAAGGATGGCAGCCTTGACTTTTGCCTTGACCTTGCATTCAATATCTTTGATTTTGGCAATTGCCAAGTTGAGATCCTTCAAAAGCTTCTCCAATTCTCTCATTGATTTTTTACTAACCTTTTTGTATGTTTTTATAGCTTTTGCTCCAATAAATTCTGTATTATTTTGATACTGTTGCCTCTTTGTTTATTCCTTTTTGTTTTCCTTTTTACTACATTATCTCATCTTTTTATCCATTTTGTATATGTTTTACACTCATCTCAATATGTGCCCTTTGCTTTGTGTTGTCATTGTTTCCTTAATTACCATATTTTTTGCGCTTTGCACAGCCCCTTGTGAAAATGTTAACAAAAATTTGGTGATCAGCTAAATTTGAATTAGAAAATTATGTGTTAACTGTTTTTAGATAAAGATGTTAATGATCCAAATTTAAAACCTTAATGATAAACTTTAAGCCAATCTGGAGCCAAGTGATAAAGTGATTGTTGTGACATAAAGGGTCATTCAATAATTCTTTGATGCATGTGCACTAATTAATATGATTGACTGTATCTTTTGCTATTGTACACCATTGCTGCTGTGGCAAGTTGTTGATGGACTAGTGCCCAATCAGCTGCTGGGTTAGCACTAGTCCATCAACAACTTGCCACAGCAGCAATGGCGTACAATGGCAAAACATCCAGCCAATCATATTAATTAGCACACATGCATCAAAGAATTATTGAATGACCCTTTATGTCACAACAATCACTTTATCACTTGGCTCCTGATTGGCCTAAAGTTTATCATTAAGGGATTGAACTTGGATCAGTAACAACTTTATCATAAAACAGTTAACACTATAATTTTCTAATTCAAATTTAGCTGATCACCAAATTGTTGTTAATATTTTCATAAGGGGCTGTGTCTGGGTACTAAAAATAACTGTGTTCTGGATCTAGATGTATAGCATAGTAAATATATGATTTTATAGAAATAAGCTGAACATAAAGAATAAAACCAACTATAAACAAAGAGAACATGAACAATTGAAATTCAAAATAAAGATAATATAAAAATAAAATGTTTGGCAACATGGGGTTTATTGGGGCGGGGAAGAGTGATGCCTAGTAGGTAGAATAGCGCAAGAAGGAAGATGTTGAGGAAGTGTGTTGTGTTCTGAGGCGTGGCACAGACACACAACAGGAAATCCTAACCATAGGATTGGATTTGTACTAAGTCTCAGTTAGATGACAGGGAAGGCAAATGTGTTTACCTTGCGGCCCTGGAAGAATAATCTCTACTAGTTGTGGCTAGAGAGAGGCGCAGAAGTACAGAAGACACAAAGAAAAAAATGTGAATAGAACTTAAATTTTATTGGGTATAAAGACTGGGAATATATACTGCGTGGCTTTACCACAAAACAGTACATGGACGGTAGGATCACTTGCCACCAGCACTAGTGGGGCAAGTGAGTTGCGCAGGATCAAGAAACCAAGCAATTGTATTTCCTGATTCAGTCATCAACTCATTTTGAGAGGCAAAAGCAAGCAATTTGTCCTTGAAATAGCCCACTAAAGGCGAAATTGAAACATGGTGAATAGCGGTATTCACAACAAAGTGCTGGCCTGGGGGATCTGGGATTGGGTGGGTGGGGCTGGAAAGTGGGGGTGGTGGTGGCGGGGGTAGGGGTAGGAGGATTGCACGTGATGGCTGCCATATACTGTTGTTGGTATTCCTTGTCTGTCATTGGCTGGATGGGTTGTTAGGTGGCAGTGGTACAAGGTGGTAAGCACTTGTCTTGCTGTGATTGGTTGCCCATGTTCACATAGAAGAAAATTTGGGAAAACAAGTCAGCCACCATTTGGCGGCCAAAGAGATAATTGTGGTCAAGGACCCCAAGATAGAGGTTGTTGAAGGCCTGAGGGTGGCGCTCCTGTAGTGTGAATCCAATGTTAAAGAACATGACATCAGCCAGATGGATGTCAGCGTGGCCAGCTGGGTACACTGAGGCCTGGTGTCTGCATTCCTGGATGGCCTCAAGGGTGGTGAAGCTACCCTCCATCTGGTGGCTCAAGAAAACCTGATGCTTTGAATTTGAGCCATCCCAGGAGTTGAGTAATCCACCAAGGATGTGGCTGTACAAGTAGCTATCAATGAAATCTGGGTTTGTTTGATAGTAGACAAAACCCTTGGCTGAAACAGCCAGAAATGCACTAATAAATGTCCCCTTCTTGACCTTATTCCTTCTATTCTTGGCAGCAGCTTTTTCTTGCTCACCAAAATTGTTGAAAGGTATTGATAGCTTATAATACAAGACAAACATGTCATCATCTGACAGAATAGTCAAGCATCAGACCAGGGTTGATTTGATGTCTAGATCATACAGGGAATCCTCAGCGCCATCACATTGGTTGCCGGCAAAATTGGTAAGAACCTGTATTGAAGCCACCTTCCCATACATCCAAAGCTGCACCATGCGCTCAGACACCCAAATGACATGATGTGCAAGTTGCTTCCACACCTGGGTCAAGGGAAGCTTGGGATCCCGCTGGAGGAGGTCAAGCATTATTGGGTATGCCTCATTGACTTGGGACTTGGGGACCTTTTTGGGCTTCTTGGCCGTCCCAATCAGATTCCCCCTGTTCATCAGGTTGTTGAATTCCCGCATGACAGTAGCTTGGGTAAATTGCAACTGGGCGGCAATCTGTTCCCAGGACAGACCCTGTAGATTCAGTGCCACAATTTCCTGAAGAATTTGGGCAGTGATGATTTGTTGCTTGGGGCGCTGGGCCAGGGGAGCTGAAGCCTGATTGGCTGTAGGGGGGCAGGTTAGCTGGTGGCAGGAAGTTGTTCCACTTCAAGGTTGTCATCCTGATTGGTTGGTTGACAGGCAGCTTGTATGGGGGTGGGTACGGGAGCAGAGGCAGAGCTAGACGCTAAGTGACTCTAAAACAAGTCAAAGCTATATGGGTTGGGGGTCAGTAACAGGTCAGCTTCCTTGTTACCTGCCTCAAAGGCTTGGGTGTAAACAGGTGCCTCCACGTTCTGAGACTTGCCTCCATTGAAGCTGGCTTGGCTGCTGCTTGCTTGGCTGCTTGTGCCGTTGAATATGTTGCTAGTAAAAACCATTGTAAAAAACCTAGGATAAAATCACTACAAGTAGAAATTTTAAAATTTAATGATTTATTTTTATTGTAATCTTGAGTCCACATTTGGAAGGCTATCAAAACTATTCCATACAGATCAGGATCCATGAAAATGAATAAAATGACTCTGTTCTTAAATTGGATAGCTGTTGATTGGCTGTTGAACTGTTATATTTCTATTTTAGGCTGCTCATACTACACATCTTGTGTGAGTTCATTCTATTTTAGCTTGTGGAATCTCGCTTCTAGATTACTCAAATTTTGTTTCATTTTAGTACTTCTGTTGGTGCCTCATATGAATCCTGATTTGATTATAATATACTCTGGAGCAGCATTCATCCATTTCACTTGTTGCATTAGTTCATTTTGTTTGTGGTTTGAACTACACTGCTAGATGTTTGATATAATTTTGTATAATGGGCTAGTGAAATTTTGTTTCTTGTTTGACAGTTCATCTATTAACCAAAAATATTTAAATTATTTGAATCCTGAATCTTGCAAGACTTGGATTTTGTTCAAATCTGAAATCATTTTGTTTAAATTTGAAGTATTTTCAGTTGTTGCCATAGCTTTTAAAACCACTGTAAGTGTTTTTATTTTAAAAAATCTTATTTGGATAACACTCTTTTTATTTTGAATTGAGATAGTGTTTATGTGATGCGGTTTTTTGAGATGCTGTATTAGAAACCAATATGTAAAAAATAACTATTTAATAATTTTTATTAATTTTTTTTATTTTGCTGATGTAATTCCCAACGCCATCTCAAACTTTTTTGAGATGGCATTTTTGAGATAGTGTATTGCACTGGATAAAGTCCTTTTTAATATAAAAACTATCTTCTAAAAAAAATTATTTTTCATGCTTATATAATTGCAAATTTTCTTATCTGAAAAGTCCTCAATTATCTTTGGGTGTATTTTAGAATAACTCCTTTGGACTAAACCCTATCATTAAAAACAGACCATAATAATGAATTCAATAGCCGTTAATTTAGATACCCTAGTTTTAATTATTGAATTATTATAGGAATAATATTTTTGCATTTATTTTAATACATGAGAGATTGGCTCATGTGTTGAATTATCAAAAAGATATTCTGATCCTATTAGCCTTTCACCTAGTCATTTCCTTAAATGGGCTTATTAGTCACCACCTGATATTTTTAGTTTCTCCAAACTACAATAATAAAAAATTGACTAGCATTTAATGATAATTTCTTAAAAAGGGCCCATCAGCAGCTGATTAAATTTTTTACTTAAATTAACAAATTTATCTATTGCCAAACTCCAATAAAGTCATTTTCAAATCTTTTGAAACAAACATAAACTAATTTTACAATACTAAATTTAATAATTAAACAGCATCTTTGTTTTTGAAGTCAATTATGTGGATCTTTGATATAAATTGGCTGATTTGTCAATATTTGCTGTTGTTTGCATGAATTAGGTGATGAGGTCTTGGTATACCCCCTGTTTCACAAGGGGTGATTTACGAGTACACATTTTTGTTATTATTGACAGGAGACCTTTTCTCCATTATATTATCCACCAGTGTATTTTAATCCATTATTCCCAGTGGCATAATTGGTAGATAATTAGTAGTGGATATGTTGGGAGAGACCAGGGATCCTCAAGGTGAAAGTCAGTTAGTGGAGAAGAGCAAGCACTGTGGAGGATATCTAGCTGTGAGCAATTGTTTTCTACTTTTCAGTAAGTTTGGATTTAGTTCAGGGTCTTTGAGTATCATAAAGATAACCTTGAAGTGTTTTTTAGGTGCTGAACTTACTATGATCCAGAAGAGAACTTTCATCACTATGAAAGAGACAAAAACACAAAGCTATTGCAAAGGCACTGGGTTCATCAAGGGTGGCTATAGCTACTAGAAAATAAAAATTGGCAAACATAAGAACTTAAACTTTATGCATTTAACATCCTCCATGTTGACAATCCCATATTTTTTTTTGGCTTTATTTTTACAATTTTACTTAAAACTTGAAAATTAAAATTAAATTTAACTTTTAACATTAGGGACAATCATTTAAGTTAAAATAATCAATAAACATACAATAAAAATAGAAAATGGATTTTGGGATTTGTCAACATGAATTATGTTAAATGTGGACAGTTTAAATGCTGACACTTGCCAAAAAATCAGTTAGTAGAGTCACAATAAGCTTCTGCCTCTTAATTAATCCATTGAAAAGTGTGATTATGGAAAGATCAGTGAGAAGATTAGAGAGACAGATTACTAGGATTTTATGTGAATAGTGTCTAGTGCAGATTGTGAGAAGAATTATATCCTTGAATTAATTTAAACAATATCTGTCAGGAAGCCAGTTGTAGTCAGAGGCATTGGACGGCTTGGGGTGAGGTGCGGCCAAGCCGGCGGGTAAGGCCCACCATAGAGTGGGTGCTAACTTGATAATATAAGATACAGAACACCTGAGTAAGGACCAGGGTCTGGAGTTGGGGACTACAGAATCTACCAAACCTGTCAAAGTAATGTAGAGTACTCCAAATAGTTGGTTAGAGGTGGTCTCGGCTGCGGCGGTAGGTTCCAGCAGGCAGTCTGGTTGTGGGGTTAAGGGAGGAGTCATAGGAACAAAGTAGGCAGGCAGATAATTGTACTTGTCTTTGAACAATCTTGGCGGCCTTTTGTACCACTTTCCTTTGTGTCCTATGTATTTGGTTTCTCTAGTCCTGGCCAAGGGGTTGGCAATGAGGATAGTCTCCAAGTTGTACTCTGAATAGGCTGGGTTGGGGGTATTCAGTAAAATGCACAGGTCCAAAGGGGGCTCCTGGTGGACAGTATAATGCCTGGGGTGATTTGGCAGGTTGGTCTTGGGGGAGGGCGGCAGCCTGGTGGTCTACTTGACTGGAATTAAGATGGAAGATCACTAAGACTAGATAGGGTAAGATTTGTTTGAACCAAAGGTTCATAAAACTTTATTATTAAAAATGACAATGGGGTCTTTGCCGTACTGCCAGGGTTTTTATACCCTGGGACTTTGCTTCTTCAATTTTTTCAGGGTTCAGGTTTGCAGACAAGGCACTGGCAGGACGTGGGTTGTGGCTTGGGGTCTCCAGAGCACCAGATCTAGGTTGTGCCTGTTCTGGCAAATTGGAAAGGCGTCACTTTGTTTTGCCGCCACTGTTCACTATGTTGCCTGAGTAGTCCAATTGCACTACCCCTTCTGGGCGGGAGACTGGCAGTTGCTGGTGGTCATTGGAAAGGTTAAAAATAGGTTTTATCTTAACCTCCTTAAGACAAGCTGCAACCGCTGCATAGGTTTAGGTCTTTGGTGGCTCCAGGTTAGCATTAATCTGATGACCATTTGGGGAATTGTCCTTGGGAGACTGGCGGGTCTCAGAGTAACTCGTTAACTCGAGCACGCAATTTAGCAAGTTGGAAGTCCCCCGTCCACTTTGTGTGACTTGAGTTGTTTTTGAAGGGTCCTTTGTAGTAGGCTGGCGGAACGCAGAGTGATTTACTGATTTGAGCCTGTCTTTTAACAGATTGGCGGGTCCTGGACTGATCTGGAGGGTTGGATCCACCTCCTGGGAACCAGGGTTTAACTCTTGGGTTTTCAATACAAGTATTGAAATGTCATTCATGACAATATCTGCTGTTTTTGGATGGCTTACAGATGCATATAATACTGTTTTGTTATTTTTAATTACTCCATAAAGGAAATAATTTCCCTGAAAATTGACTCAACTTCTCAGTATTAGTTAGCCCTAATACCACTGTCAAAGTAGTGAAATTTTTGGTTGAAATCAATTTCCTGAAGAGAAAAAAACAGTAAAAAAGAAAAATTTCCAAATCTTTGAAGTCATCTGAAGATTTTTTTTATTGGTTAACAAGAATGTGTGGTTATCCCCCAAAAAGATATTCCAGAGCCTTTAACATTTCCCCAAAATAATTCTTCATTGAAATAAATATATGCACCCTATCATTAATAGTGGTTGCCTAGAGGGCAAAAATTATTGGGTCATAAATAAGCCAGTTTAAAATTTTGCAGATGGAGCTAAAAAATCTAACCAAGCCAATCAGAAGCAAAAATGATTTTAGAGGATCCCTTTCAATACCCTTTTTACTAACTAAAGTATTTTCTTTGGATATTTTCACTTATCAACAATAAGTATAGTTACTCTATTAAACAGAAAACTTAAAAATGATACAGTATTCAGGGTGCAAAGTCTCACGTATACTTCCTACTGCCACCTGATTCTATCATTTATTCAAAAGGCTTCCACAAAGCCTTACAAAGAACTCTCCTCATTGTCAAGTAAACAATTTTTTGTCACCCAGTTACATGATCTTTTTTTCCATCTTCTTATTAATTCTAAAGGCTCAATAAATTCCTCCTTTGAGGAAATTTATAGTCCCAATATACTTTTCTTTCAATAGTTTAATGCTGGCATGAGAAATTTACCCTAACCAATTACATTTAAGCTATAAAAAATTCAAAAAACTCTAACAGCACATTATAATGCTGTACAAGAATCAAACATTAGAATCCTATTAGGAACAATACCTGGAAAAGCCTCATGACTGTCATGAACTAAATAGACACTATATGAATTATATGATACTATATAATACCCTTTGTTTATATTAAATAATTATAATTATTTTCTTTAAATTTCTTCTTTATTTGTTTTATATAATTACAAGAAGTAGAAAATCAGCAACATCAATTTATTTTTTGTTTGAGAAAATACAGTTCTAACCTGTTTTTAGGCTATCACTTTTAAGGCATTCATTATTTCAGTGTTATATTAGGACAAGAGTTTCCCATATTCAAATCCAAAATCCTATTCAACAGCATTGTTGGGGCCCTTTAGAGGGTTTTTAAGGTTGTGAGATATTTTAGCTATGTACTCTGACAAATCATTTTGTGGAATAAATTATGTTTAAAATTAGGTTCAAGTGGTCTTCTTTTAGAAGGGTATGCTCACTTATCAGGTGGCTTGAGCACACTTTCTGGCACTCTAACACCACCTTATATGTAATATTGGGAGAGCTATACCCTTGCACTAGAATTTACTGGGATTTTTTCATTAAATACTGGATGCTGCAAAAAAATTGCAAATTATCCTCTAAAAGTGAGACTTAGCTATGAAAGAAAGGTATTTAAATCCAAAATTTATTCATTCAATATGTACAGATATTACTGACTGTAAAGCAAGTCTTGCAGTCATAAGGATGATAAATTCAAAAAATAAAATTATAGGAAAGGGGGGATAATAAAACCAGAGGTGCTAGAGAAAATCCTTGAAGAGGTGTGAAGGATCCATGAAATCATAACCATCATGCTGTTATTATTCATATCTTGACTTTTATTGATATCTTAATCTTGCTTTAAACCTTTGAAAGTTTTGATTCCAGCTAGTTTTTCCTGTTTTTCAACTCTTTGTTGTTATCAAGGCACTTTGAAATCACCTTCACACAACACTCTAAGATCATGAAACCTTGCTGCTCCCTCTTCACTGAACATTTCTAATATGGGAAAAACTTTTCTAACCCAACCAACAGGGTATGAGCATCCCACACAAAGACACAGTCCCCTTTAGTGGGGTCCCTTCCCAAGAAAAACAGTCTAGGAACAGCTTTTTGTAAGCATCTTTTACTTCATTTAAAGATCTATTGGGAAAATTTTATATCAGTTCAAGATCTCCTAAGACTTCTACAGTGACTTCTTGAGGATCTCTTCTCTCAGTGCTATACTTTCTCCCTAGATTACAAGCTTAGCTTATTCCAGATAAATCATGATATATAAAACAAAACATTTGCAAAAAACAATATTTTTAAATATAATTTTACTTAATTGAGTTTCTATTCTATATCATTTTGGGGTATGTTTGGCTGAATGACCTCCAATTCTGACATTCAACCTGGATTTCAACTAATACACCAATGATATAACATTCAATTGATTATATACTATTTTAGCAGGAAATTTATGTTCTCATAACTTAAGAACATTTCTAGACTTATTCTAGAATCACCTGTTTCCTATAAAGACATTTGATCTTTTTGCAGTTCAAATTATCACAAACTTCCTCTGCTAAAAAATAAAATACATCCATTTCAGAGCTTCAGCTTTCCATGGTTTTAACTGGAAGCCAGCTTATTAATCATGAAATAATCATTTCTTTGTATTGACAAAGTTAAATCTATTTAAGCCTGTGAGATTAGGCTGATTGATCACAAATTATCAGGCTAATCATTGCACCCAGATCTTTATCAGTTACATGCCACATTATCACTAGGTTAATATTCTATTAAGTGTAGTAATTATACGCCATATAATCATTAGTTCTTTATAATTGATACAGTAGTTTTAAAAGCTATGGCAACAAGAAAAAACAATCCAGATTTAAACAAAATGAACTCAGATTTAAACGAAACTAAAAATAAATGAATTTATATTGATTGACAATAGATTTGGGTTCATTTCAATTTCACTTAAATCTGAATTCATTTTGTTTAAATCTGAGTTCATGTTGTTTGTCGCCATAGATTTTAAAACTACTGTATAGCAGCTATACACTGTGTAATTGTTAGTTTATTATGATAGATGTAACAATTATACACCATATTATCACAGATAATTATTCTAATGTGTAGTGATTATACGCTGTATATTACTAGTTTATTATAATTGATGTCTTAAAACTACAATGTATAAACATTAGCCAATATAGTGATTATCATTGATTACACGCCATGTTATACGTTTTTATCAATTGTATATATCTCTTTCCATCCTACTAGACTTTGTATTAACTCAGCCCCACCCAGCCTGAGGTGTATATGATTATATCAAACAAGTGATGCACATATGGCCAGGAAATACTGAGTTTGGATCAGTATTACACAGTGTATAATTGTTTCCTTATTAGTTCAGGTCAGCATTACACAGCAGATAATCTTCAGGTCAATATTGGATCAAGTCTGCTATTTTATGGCATATAATCCCTAATTTGACCAGTTGCATTAATAAGCAGAAGGCTCACCATCTGGAAAAGGATCACTAATTAAGCCCTGGGAATAGAATACTGGATTTCTGCCTTCCAATGTAGGAGGACAGATTAGGGACCATTTATAAGAGTCAACCAAATACAGGGCAGTTTTCTAGCGCAATAATAGGCATGTAAGGATACAGCCAATCAATAACTGCTATTAGGCTAGCTCAATAAGAGCGTAGGCTGTATCTGAAGCGCCATGTACACATTTCTAAGGCCAGTAGAAGCACACATGCCAAGGATAACCAATCAGGATAGGCACAGCCAGCAAAGATGGACCTTTTGCAAAGGTAGCCACTGAGAACTGTCTGAAAGGACAAGAACAAGGGTTGTTGCAGTATATATTGATACAGACACCTGAAAGGATGATAACAAGTTCTTAGTTACACCTGGATAGATTGCAGCCGCTGGCTATATTGTACTCCAATTCCAATAAATGTAATTATATTCAAAGTTCTATTCTATTATAGTCTGTATTGCTCTTGCATAGGATTAGGTAGAGTACATTGGCAAGGCTAACATCTATCTGTAGCTTTGAACATACCAGCAATAACCCCAGTTGCTCAACAAAGCCTTAAAATGATCAACCCACTGGCCATAATTTGGGGCTTAAATTTTTAACATTAATCTTTGTGTTGGCACAGTCCTTCTACTTTTACCTCTATGATTAACTTTTTTAAACAATATTGCAGGGTATTAATTAAGAAGGAAATTTAATTAATTGGTTTTTGAAGACACCTAGTCTCATAGTCTGATTTGACTAAAATATATAATTGATCCCTAAATCAGAACAACATAATTAATTATGGGGGATTTTTTCACCACTGTTGCAACCAAGATTCCCCTCTTGCCTGCCAACATATCTCACAATACACAGGGGGAGCTCAAGGAGTTGCCCCATGAAGTATCTAACAGCATGGATCAGCCTGAAGGCAAGGTCAAATTGTGGGCACTATCTTCTAATTAGGAGCACTGCGAATTTGACTTTTATGATCCCCACACAAGTTATTTTTTGGCTTTGACCCTACAAGAAACCCACACCATGCCATTCCATGGCGGCCTTGTGGCTTTTCCCATATAGTATATTAGTCACAATGTTGATTAATAAACCTTATCTTACTCTTCTCATCCTTGTTCTTTCTATTAGACTGTTGTCTTCCACAATCAAATACTGAACTATCATTGGTTCAGTTGCAACAGTGGTAGCATAAGTAGGTTCACAACCTACCTAAAAGAAAATCTCCCTCAAGAAAGGAAGGATTATGGGCTGTATGGCTACTCTACACCATGAAACCTCCCTCATTATCTCTGATGGGGACATCCCTGAGGGATACATTATCTACCAGGACCAGTTGGTACTCACAAGTGTTTACAATTGTCTCCGCCTAAGGCAACATGACACTAGTGTCATACCGTCACAGTCAGACCTCTTGCAACATACACTTAATCTCCAACTTGAATCCTTCACGGATGGCATGGAGGGGGACAACATTGTCAGTTGGCTCTACTCCACAGAAACCTGCCTCTGCATTTGCCAAGTACCTGAGCCCATGTGAGTTGCCACCGCTTCTGGGCACCTCATGGGGCCAGCCACAGTATGGTTCACCAACTGGGCCAGTCAAGAACACAAATTTACTTGGACCACCTTTAGGGAAGCCAAAAGATCCTGCTACAGCAAAACATTATCACCTATTGTAGTAGGGACCCCTCTACTTGCTATCAAGTAGACAGACAGTGTTCCTGAGTACTGTGCTGCCTGGCAGCAAGAATTTGCTACCGCTCTCAAAGTTATCACTGATGAAAACAAAATGCTAATAACTTTCATTTTCAATGGGTTAAAACCCCACATCTGTAAATGGGTCCCTGTAGGACACTACACCTCTTTTAATGATTGCTACAATGCCATTGTAGAGGCTAACAATCAAGCCTTCATGGGATTCTGAAGGTCCAATGATGCTCCCTACCAGCCTTGTCCTGCGCCTGGCAGCACCCACAATCAAGTAGGCTACCACAAATCTTGCCATCAGAAAAATGGGGCCAAGCGCCCCCTCAAGGGGAGCTTCAGTTGGCCTAGATCAAGGATCCAGGAAAAGCCTGGGGGTTTTAGATAAGAGAAGTTCTGCAACCCTACTTAATCAACATTATCAATCTCTCCTTGCCAAGAATCCCTGCAACTACAGCGTACAGAAAGTGGAGACCCTAGACATATTCCAAGTTCACAGCAATGACCCCGTCCTCCAAGCTAGTCATTCATCAAATAAAATCACCTGCTTGGACTACCCCTTTTATTTCCGTGGGAACACTCACAAACTTTTGGTAGAAACTGGGGCAATCACACCATAGTCAACCAGGAATTCACAGAACACCAACAGCTAGACCAAGTATCCAGTTGCTTCAAGGCAGTATGTTTGGCCAACTCCTGTAGGGTGGCCATCACTCATGAGACGGTACCCTTCTCTATGAGAATGGGGAACATCCAGGTTAAGCTCCCTGGGCCAATTATGGCGGGGCTCAGCTACAATGGTATTGTTGGCCTTGACTGGCTCCAACATAATTGACGATACATTGACTGGGACACCTCTGTAATCACACTCAACTGTAATGGAGTAGGCTTCCAGATCTACCCCGTCAAAATGAACAAGCTGCTTCATCACACTTGTTTTGTCTGCCTCACAGAAACTGGTTCCTACAACTTCAAGGGGGAAGCTGAACTTTAACCAGTTTTTAGTGGAAGTCATTTTTGCTGAACACACAACATCTCCCCCCCAAACACACCATCACCTCCAGCACTAGTATTCCTTCTTGAGGAGTACAAGGAAATATTCAGCAAATACTTGGTCAACTGCCCTCTCCAAGAGAAATACAACATTCTGTCCAGTTACAATGGTTGCTGTCCAATGCACAATCTTTCTACTGTTTGATACCCAAGGAGGACGGAACTCTTCATCAACACCTCATGGACGCTCTTGATATGAGCTTCATCTGCCTCATCCTCTCATCATATGGGATCAATGTCTTCTTTGTAGCCAAGAAGTACAGGTCCCTTTGTCTTGTAACCAACTACTGCAGACTAAACAAGGTGATAGTCAAAAACAAGCATCCATTGCCAATAATTGACAACCTGTTTGATACACACACAGGTGAAAAGGTCTTCAGTAAGATTGATCTCACTGCAGGGTACAATCAGGTCTGCACTGCGCCTGGGGACAAGGCAAAAACTGCCTTTCATACGCTCTATGAGTTTTTTGAGTGTCAGG
Organism: Entomophthora muscae; assembly: GCA_014839935.2. Classification (NCBI taxonomy): domain Eukaryota; kingdom Fungi; phylum Entomophthoromycota; class Entomophthoromycetes; order Entomophthorales; family Entomophthoraceae; genus Entomophthora; species Entomophthora muscae. The sequence goes on along the minus strand of QTSX02001461.1, from coordinate 425,975 downwards.
TCATGAACTTTGGGATGACCAATGCTCTCTTCACCTTTGCCATGTTGATGAACAAAGTCTTTGAAGACCTGATTGGAAAATGTTTTGTTGTGTACCTTGACAACATTATTGTCTTCAGTCAATATCAAACCACACATCTCCAACATCTTTGTGATGTCCTCAACACCCTCTGTAAAAATCAGCTAAAGGTCAAGCCTTCCAAATGCAAGTTCCTCAAGTCAGAGCTCCTATTCCTTGGGCACACTATCTCTTCCCAAGAGATAAAGCCCAACCCTGCCAAAATCAGGACAATCACAAGCATGCCGCCTCCTATCAATGTGGGTCAGGTGTGTACATTCTTAGGCATGGCTGCCTACGTGCACAAATTTATTCATAATTGTGGAGAACTAATTGCACCCCTCACTGAGCTCCTAAATACTAAACAGCACTTCTACTGGACACCCGCCAGAAACCAGGCCTTTGAGAGGTTGAAGCAAAGGCTTACAACCGCATCTGTACTACAATTCCCTAATTGGAATTGTCAATACAAACTCAAGACTGACACCTCTGACAGTTCCATAGGGGGTGTATTAAGAGTGGAAACTGACAAGAGTGTCTTTCTTCCTGTGGCCTACAAATCCAGGAAGCTTACCAACTCAGAACAGTGTTACCCCATACATGATAAGGAATTAACAGCAATCATGCACTGAATCAAGAAGTGGCGTTGTTACCTGGAAGGGGCCACATTCCCATCCCAAGTCTTGAAAGATCACAAGTCTCTTCAGTACTTCAACTCTCAGTCACACTTGAACCAACGTCAGGCAGGAGGGTCAAGCGTCTGTCCCTGTATCAGCTGCTCATTGAATACAAACCCAGGAAAGAGTTTGCCACAGCTGACACTCTCACCAGACTGTATGCAGAGTCTATCAAGGGAAATGATGGCTTAGACCCAGACTGGCCCATGCTCTACCTGTGTCCTGAAGCCACTTGATACAAAGGCCTTAACTCTGTGACTATTTCCGAACTAAAGGGCAACAAAAGTCAGTTCACCACTGACAGCAGCAATGTCTGCCACTGGGCAGAAACAGGTGAAAAGACGCCTTACATTCCCAACACACAACAATGAGACACTATCCTACATTATCACCGCACCTTGGGTCACATCAGAAGGCGTAATCTCCTCAAGATTATGAAATGAAAGGTTTGGTGGCTGCATATGCGTCAAGACATCTTGGATCTCCTCAAAAAATGTGTGCTGTGCAAAAAGAACATGTCTAAACCTGCACCTCCCAAGTCTGTTCTGCCCATCAAAGCCATGGAACCCTTTGAACAGTGGGCCCTCAACATTGTTGAATCTCTCCCTGAAGACAGAATAGGCAAGAAGTACATCATTACAGCCATCAATTATTTCATCCATTGGCCAGTAGCGTGGGCAACCACTAACTATACCGCAACCACCATCACCCGCTTCAATGGCAAAGAAATTGTGGCCCGCTTTGGGCAACCTAAACGTCTCATCATGGATGGTGGCCCCAAACTTGTTGGACATGTCATGAAGGCATACTGCGCCAAGAATGCACTCCAATGGATAGTCATGAATCCCTATCATCCACAAGCCAATGGGAGTGTAGATTGACTAAATGGTTCACTGGTCCAACTGATTGCCAAGCTCTCACAGGAGCACCTCAATACTGTGTGGACTGAACACCTGCCCACCACTCTACTTATCTTACAAGCAAGGATTAATAGGGGTACTGGGTTCAGCCCCAGTGCCCTGGCCTTTGGAACCCCTGACAGCTTGACGGGGATAGAACAAGGGAAATTAGGATCAACAGTTCCTGGGAAGCCTCCCTTGTTGACTACTCCCTCCCTGAGCCAGTGGCGTGCCAAAGCCTGAGACATTGAACACAAAAAAATTGAGGGGGGGAACAAAACACCTTGAGGCCAGGTACAGCATAGGTGACCCTGTCTATGCCCTCAACCCTAATTTGGCCAAATTAGAACCCAATCACCTGGGTCCCTTCAAGATAGCCACAGTCTATGACAACCACACCTATCAACTTGAAGATGCCCAAGGAAACACCAAGAAGCTTCACCACAATTGCTTGCGCCCCTGCCGCACCATTCCAACACAAAGGCTCTTTGTGTGAACATTCCCAGATTGTCCACAGATTCCAATCCTGGTATCTGTCAACAAACAGGGGGCAAGGGGAGTGTTGCAACCAAGATTCCCCTCTTGCCTGCCAACATATCTCACAATACACAGGGGGAGCTCAAGGAGTTGCCCTATGAAGTATCTAACAGCATGGATCAGCCTGAAGGCAAGGTCAAATTGTGGGCACTATCTTCTAATTAGGAGCACTGCCAATTTGACTTTGCTGATCCCCGCACAAGTTATTCTTTGGCTTTGAACCTTACAAGAGACCCACACTGTGTCATTACATGGCGGCCTTGTGGCTTTCCCCATATAGTATATTAGTCACAATGTTGATTAATAAACCTTATCTTACTCTTCTCATTCTTGTCCTTTCTATTGGACTGTTGTCTTCCCCAATCAAATACTGAACTATCATTGGTTCAGTTTCAATACCACATGACCATTAACCAGAATTTAAAAATCCAGGCATTTCTTTCTATAAAATAATTTCAATATAAATAAGAAAAATGGAGTGTTAAAGTTCACAAACATATGATTTTTAAAAACCTATGCAGCTTTATTTAGCAGCATCACCAAGTGACTTTATTAAAATCACAACCTTAAAAACCATATTATTTGATATTAAACAAGAATATTATGTATTTGGAAGGACTTTTATAAACCTTTGGTGATATACTTACCAATGATGTGCCAACAATTTAGGCCCTAAAAGGGATAAAATATTTATCCAAAAAATATTTATATATAATTTTGATAATGCTTAGAATGCTATTTATAAATTAGGAGTTTTATAAGTTGTGGCGCTAAGAAAAATTGACTCAGATACAAACAAAATATATGTAATCCCATATATATTGCTAATCAGTATAAATACATTAGTTTTTTAATTTTGGTTGAATCTGAAATGAATTTGCTTACAGATGAGTTGATTTTGCTTAACACCACAGCTTTGAAAACTACCGTAAGATATTAAACTAAAGTATTTTTAAATTAAATAAAAGAAGAAAATGTTCAGAAAAATAAGGAAAAATTACAATTTTATTGTCTGAAAGATATTAGTCCTACATTCAACAGATACTTCAACCAAAAAAAAACAATTCTGTATGTTGAGTTTATACTTCTGGGAAGTATAATAAACAAAATAAAGGGGAATATTAAGAAGATAATGATACTTTATTGAATATGAATATAGGTTAATATATAGTATCATGATAAGCCACAGGTGTCCATGTACGTCATGGAGGTCATGGGGCTTATCTAAGTATTGTTCCACTTGAGTTACAAGGCTTAATCAAGTTGTGTTCCATTTAGGACTTGGATTGAGTGATCCCTGTCATAGATGGTTAACTGATAATGGTGCCACTGGCTTATTGGCTGGACGGTGAACCACTCAGTGATTTACTCAGGGCGTTAATTCCCCAAGAAGGAGCAATTGAAGATGTTGCGACATCTCCCACTGGGGTGCTGGAAGACGGAGCCTTGGGAATCTTCTTGAGGGTATCTGGTATACGGGCCTGGTACTAATCCAGTTTGGCATTAGGAAAAGGGAGTCTTGAATTTCATTGGGCTCCTCTTGCCTTACACAAACAAAGTTGATCATGATACATATGTTTTAGTTTGGTTTGAGCTCCAATCCCTTTGATGAGTTAGGTGTTATTGGATTTCACCTCCATGACAATGCCTGGTCCGCGCAATCCTGGGTCTAATTTGTGCTAGTTGTGGTTGATAACCCAGATCTTGTCTCTGACTTGGAACCTTTCTTGTTGTAATGGGATTGCTTCTTGTTGAACCCTTTGCTGTTCCATCACTTCTTGGTCCTTTCTGGCTTGTAGTACTTTTGGGTCATTGCTGTCTGGTATCTTCTTGGGAAGTGGCAGTCGTGGTCCCGTTGTAGTACTGACAAGTGAAGGTTTCTGACCATAGTCAAGTTCATAAGGGCTTTTGACTGTATTGTGGTTGACTCGTGTCCTGCAGACCATAAGGGCGGTTGGTAAAATGTCAACCTAGGCTTTTGGATTGTTGGCAGATAACTTACTGAGGGCTTTCACTAGAGAGCCATTTAGTTGTTCTACACTTCCATTTGCTTGAGGGTGATATGGGCTGGCTGTGACATGTTTTACTCCATTTTTGGCAAGATAGATGTTGGTGTCAATAGCTTTGAGTTCAGTGCCTCTGTCTGTGATTAATAGGTTAGGCTTTTTAAACTTTGCTATGATCTCCTTGCCAATGAATTGTCTTACATCATTGCCTTTGTGCTCTTTTGTGGCTTGTGCTACGGGCCATCTGGTTACATAGTCAATGGCTGTGATGATGTACTTCTTGCCTTTGCTTTCACTGGGCATAGGTTCCACAATATCCAACGACCATACCTTGAAAGGTTGTGTGATGGATATGGGTACTACTGACTTGGGTGGAGCTTTGGTTTGGGCATACTTCTCACAGGCCTCACATTGTTCCAGTACCTCTGTGATATCAGCCAGCATTTTGGGCCACCAGTAGTGTGTCTTGAGGTATTCATGCAAGTTTCTGCTACAGGTGTGTCCCAAGTCTCTGTGATAACGGAGGATTGTGTCAATCTTTTATGTTGATGGGACGTAGGGTACAGTGTCACCATTTGGAAGAATTTGGTGGAGTGTACCATATACGTTTTGAACAGATGTTTGTTCTTGAGGACTTTCTCTTGGATGTCCATTGGTGTGCCAGGTGGGAATCCTTCCTGGAGATTCCCCATGATTAACATGGGCCAGTCGGGGTCACCATCAGTGCAGAGGATTTGTTTTTTGTATAGCCTTGATAGGGCGTCTGCAGTAAGCATCTCTCTGCCTGGCTTGTATTCAATTTTCATGGGGTATCTCTGTATGAGACTCATCCATTCAGCTTTTCTTCTTGACAGGTGTTGTTGTGTTTTAAAGAATATCAACAACTTGTGGTTGGTGAGTACTTTGAACGTCTGGGCTCCTTCTAGGTAACATTGCCATTTCATGACACAGTGTATGATGGCAACCAACTCCTTATTGTGTATAGAGTATCTTTGTTTGCCATCTGATAGCTTCCTGGATTCATATGCCACAGGGAGGAAGTCTTTTTGGGCCGTTTGGATACAGAGGACTCCTCCTATGACATAGTCAGAGGCGTCAGTTTCTAGCTCATAGATACCCTCACGGTTTGGGTATTGTAGGATGGGGGTGGTAACCATGCGTTCTTTCAGTTGACGGGAATGTTGATCTTGTAAGGGTGTCCAGAAAAATTAGGTTGTTTTCCCAGTGATGGCTGACAAGGAAGCTTTTAGGGCGCCCCAGTCAGAGATGAACCTGCATACATATGCTACCATTCCAAGGAAAGTGCGGAGCTTGCTCTTGTTTCTTGGGGCTGGAATTTCTGTTATAGCGCATATCTTGTCTGTATCAGGCTTGATACTTTCTTGCTAATGATGACCAAAGAAGGGGAGTTCAGTTGAGAAAAACTTGCATTCAGATGGTTTGGCAATTAGTTGGTTTTCCTGCAGGGTACAGAGGACTGTGCAGAAGTCTTCCCAGTGTTGTTGTAGGTTGGGACTATAAATGATGATGTTGTCTAGGTAGATGATTGCTTTTTTCCCAATGTGTTCCTTGAATAATTCATTCATGAAGATTACAAAGGTACTGGGAGTGTTGTTCATACCAAAATTGATGACAACACATTCAAAGGATCCATATTCAGTTTGAAATGTGGTCTTTGGAATGTCTTCAGGTTTTACGCAAATTTGGTGGTAACCTGCTGTCAAATCAATTTTTGTGAAGATTTGGGACCCCCCAGGGCATCAAAAAGGTCATCAATTAGAGGCAGGGGATACCTGTTCTTTATTGTGACCTTGTTGAGGGCCCTGTAGTCTGTGACCAGGCGGAGGCCTCCATCTTCCTTTGCCACAAAAAAGACAGTGGCACCAAAGGGTGATTTCAAGGGTCTGATGAGGCTTTTCTCAAGTGCTTCATCAAGGTAGGCTTTCAGAGCGTCGTCATCTTGTGGTGTGAGGTGGTAGATGGGTTGAGCCTTAGGAACACTATATTTTAAGTCAATCTCATGTTGTATACCCCAATCAGGGGGTAGCCCGGGTAGTGATTCTTGGAATATGGAGGGAAACTCATTGACCAGCTGGTCTCTAATTGGGTTTTGTTTGTGATGTATTTCTGTGTTTTTGAAGTGGATGACTTCATATGTACATGTGCTCTAATTGATTTTGCTGATGTCATTTTCTTTCTCTGCTTCCATGATCTTTACAAATATGTGGTCCCTCATGAGGGTGTCAAGGTGTGTCGGGTACACGTGATGGTGGACTTCTCCTTGCTGGATTGTGAGGGTAGCACTGTCCCAGTCTATGTGAGGCGTTGCCTTTTGCATCCAATCTAATCCAAGTATGATATTGTATTTTGGGATTGGGATGATGGGGCCAATAATTTTTGTTTGGACGTCTCCAATTTGGGCTTGGAAAGGTTTGATCTCGTGGGTAACTGGTGTGCTGTGGTTGTCCGCCATGATGACTCTTTTGATGTTGCTTTGTATTGTGGGTAGTTTCATGAGGTTGGCAAGTTTCCCGTCAACAAGGGATTGGTCAGCTCCAGTGTCAAATAGCACTGTGCCCTGGTATCTGCAAAAACAGAAAGGATAGGTAAGGAGTTTATTTCCAGGTTTAGCGGCAAACAGGAGAGGGTTGCTGGAGGGAACCTGGATCATGGTGATGGAGTCCAGGTCCTGTTCTCTGTACAAGTCTTGTGAAGAGGGAGAGGGCAGCTCACCTAAGCACTCCCCTGAGCTTTTCCCTCCTTGTTAATATCTTCAGTGCTATCCTGGTTGGCTTGTGCAGTGTGATTCCTGTTTCAAGGTTGGGTACTGTTGGTTTGGTTGTTTTGCTTGTTTTGGCGAGGCTCTCTCTTAACTGTGGGGTTTTCCTGACGCTTGTTGGTGGCGTGTAGATTGTCAGACTTCTGAGCTGCGTAATTTCCTTCTAGGAATACACCCTCGAGGTTCTTGCAACAGGTCATGTCAAACTGACGCCTGATATGTGTAGAAAGGCCATTGCAGAAGTCCAGGCGTGGTCCAGATTCATCAAAATTGATGGTGTTGGGCGCACAATCACGTAGTCCTTCATATGCGGCAATGTATTCCTTGATGGTTCCCGTCATTTTGAAGGTTCAGAGTTTGGTCATGATCACTATGTCTGAATCTTTCATGGAGAACTTTTTAAGGAATGTATCTTTGAATATTTCCCAGTTTTCCTTCTGGTCAGGATGTTGAGCTAGCCATTTGGTAACAAAGTGCGAGGCAGTCCCTGTGACGTGGAGGGCAATTTTGCTAACCCAGAGTCTTTGGGGGTACTCCACTTGTTTGAATTTGCTCTCAGTGCTGTTGATCCAAAGAGAGGCATTCTCACAGCGTAGCCCTGCAAAGGTGCCAATCTCAGCAGTACATAAGCGCTAAAACATGATATTGGGTATCTCAGGTTGCGTAGATGCTGTTGTAGCTGGTGTGGTAGGGAACAGTCTGCGGGTTTTGAGGGCATTGTACTGGTCAATAGGTACAAGGAGATTATCTTAGATGACAAGTCCAGGGGGATGTCTTGTCCTACTTTGTAATCTCTCCAACCGTTAGGGAGTGACATTGCTTGGGTTCTTTTCTTGGGAGGAATTTTTCCTTTGAGTTGGGTAGGTATGGATAACCTACCTGTGCTACCACTGTCAAGTTTATACTTCTGGGAAGTATAATAAACAAAATAAGGGGGAAGATTAAGAAGAGTAAGATACTTTATTGAATATAAATATAGGTTAATATATAGTATCATGATAAGCCACAGGGTGTCCACGTACGTCATGGAGGTCATGGGGCTTATATGAGTATTGTTCCACTTGAGTTACAAGGCTTAATCAAGTTGTGTTCCATTTAGGACTTGGATTGAGTGATCCCCGTCATAGATGGTTAACTGATAATGGTGCCACCGGTTTATTGGCTGGGCAGTGAACCACTTGGTGAGCTGCTCGGTGACTTACTCGGGGCGTTAATTCCCCGAGAGGGAGTAATTGAAGATGTTGCGACATGTATGATCCTATAAATCATTTTACACCTTTATAGTGGTAAAAACCCAAGCTTTGGAAGGTTGAAAATATTCTTTGAGAATTATAAGCAAACTTATTATAAATAGAAGCATCATGTGTTATATTGATAAGAGTTCTTTATTGAGTTCTGTAAATAATTCTTTGAACTAAAATTGAAGGTCATAAAACTATAATATTAATAGTCTATATTGATTCAGAGCTTTATAGCCTTTAACAAGATAACCTATTTTGCATTTAATTTATCACAGGTGATAGATTTTTGTTAGCGTGCTTGGTACCTTTGGTTGCAAACCTTCTTATCGTTGATGGCCCAACCTTATCATATAGTTTTTCTTTGTAGATTTATCTCCCTTGAATGATAAAAACCCGGTTATCAGTTTAAAATATCTCTATCTAAATCATTTTTGAAGCCAATCTTTTTCTTCATTAATATGAGTAAGCACATTAACATAAATAATATCAAAATAATAATAGAACAATCACTTAAGATCAAAATATTTAAACAACTATGTCTTCTTTTATTATATAGACTTTTGCAACAAGTTCAAGCCCTCATGAATCCAACATGGACTCAACTTGATCCATTGCCTAGTTAAATCAACCATTGATATCTCCCTCTCAGCAATACCACCACACATTGCCACAAATATTGCCCACTAATGTTGTACTAGTAGTATCACTCAATCCTCCACATACATCTAACCAAAGATACTTTATTTTTAAAGTCACCCTCTGGTGTTCCACCGTAGGGGTATATAATCTTTCTCTTCAACAAAGACACATTTCTGCAATCTTTTTCATCTGTAAATGTTGCCCACATCACTGTTACTACAGGATCTGTGACTTATATATAATATCAATATTATTTTTAAAGCCTACTATATGTCATATTTTCAAAAAAATACTTAGGGGAAAATAGATTTATTTCAAAGGTTGATTTCCTTAAATGAAGCCTTGGCCTTGACATTGATTTTGGTTCCATGACGTCCTTGTTTGACACGAATCTTGGATTTACAGCGGCCCTTTCTAATGCTAATCCCATGCTTGCCACTACCACTACTTGAACCAACTCCACCAAAGCAGTCATCGCCTTCTGGACCATCCTGGTTTTCATAATCAGGTACAGGGTGTGCTGGCTCATAGTCAGGAACTACTGTCACTGGTTCATAGTCAGGTACTATAGGCTCGTAGTCATTATTTATAACGTCGGAATGATGTCCAGAGAAAGTGGCCTCAGAGGCAGCTTCATTAGTTAGGGGTCTAGCCTGGGCAGAAAAGGCGAGGAGGGAAAGGATTACTGAGAATGTTTTCATTATTTGATGTTGTTGAGTTATTAAAGCCAACTCCTTTTATACCTCATTTCAATCTTTTATTTAGAACGCAATGCCTTTATGTCTATAAATTACAAAATCCGTAATACCTTTGTATCACAACTAATGCTTTAACATATTGCACCTAAATAATGCTTCGTTACTATTGGCATATATTTAAATTGTATTCTTATTCTGTTTTGTAAAGCTGCGGTTCGAATACAATATGCATAATTCATATGAACCCATCCACAACCATGGGTTGATGCGGCCATAGCATTTTAATTTAAATTCTCACTATAAATATTTATTTTTAAACTGCACAAATCACAACATTAACTTAAATATATTTATTGAAATTATAAGATGATATATTATTTAAATAAAAAAACATTTATGCTTTAAATATTACAGCTAGCAGATGTCTACCCACCTTTCACCCCAAAAAGTAAGTATGGTTTTGTTCTTGACCAGAGCAGCCAACCTAAATGGTCCGAGAGTAGAAGCAGGACTCGTTAATTTCAGTGCATAAGTCAATTAATTGGTTTAATTTGAAATTTATTAAGCAATCTCCAAGAGACTTTGCTTGAACTTCTTATTCAATTTACCCATAAATAATCCACAAAAACCAAAGATTTCGAGCTGGAAATTTAAATCGTGGAATTCGGAATTCAAAATTAATTGTTTGGTACATTTATTAGGTTAAAGCGACGGACTATAAGAGTTATATTATATAAGTTCAAAATATTGGAATTAAAATCGGTGTGTTTTATTAATAAGATGATCAGAAAACAATAAATTCGGTAAAATAATTTAAAGATTAATCACTAAGTCAGATGATTTTAACTCTTTGATTGACTGTAATGTGTTACACTATTTTTAACTTGAAACATTTGAGATAGTTTTTTTGGGGGGAGTCGATTCATTTTTGAGGTAAATTTGAAACACAAAAGGCATAATTCACAACGAGGAACTTTGAGGAAGGAAAAAAAGGGCTGTGAGAGGAAATAGGGGTTTATAAGTTTTCAAGACACAATTCCAATCCCGGTAAAACTTACAAGCAGAAATTAAAAGGCTTTACGGGTAAAACTGGTGTGCTATCATTTTAAAAAAATGAAATGGGTGGCTTTTCTAAAGCGAACAACCACCTTGAGGCTAAATTTTTAGTATTTCCACAAAAAGCTACTATCACTATTTAGCGATCAAATAAAGTAAAACTACCCCAAAGGTTTAAAGCAAAAAGCTTAAGAGTGAGTTACCTTAAATAAAAATCCAAAATAACCAAACCCAAGCTATTAAAAACTTAACCTAAAAATAAAAAATATTTTATGTAAGTTACCCCAGAAAATCTAAAAATATACTAAGTCAGCCAACCATAAATAAAAATAAACGCAATAATAAAATTTCTCAAAATAATGACTCAACAAAAAACCGTGTTCTACTTTTAATTCATATAAAAGTAACAACCCTTTGACAGCATCTGGGACATATATCACAATTGGAGTGTTGCAACATCTATGATTACTCCCTCTCGGGAAAGTAATTCCCCGAGTGATTCCCCAACTAATCATTAAGTTGGTGCCACTCTTATCAACCATCCATCTAATACAGGGATCAGACCTTTTGTTCCTAAGCAGAAAATTACTAGGACAAGCCCCATGACTACCATGATGTACATGGACAGTATGTGACTTCTCATGATACTATATAATACCATATATTCATATCAAATAAATTATCATTATCTTCTTACTTTCCCCCTTTATCTTGCTTATTATACTTCCCAGAAGTATATACTTGACAGTGGAAGCACAGGTAGGGTATTCACACCCACACAACTTAAAGGAAAAATTCCTCCAAAGAAAAGAACCCAGCAGATGGCACTCCCCACTGGCTGGAGACAACACAAAGAAGGACAGGGTGTCCAAGCGAGATTTTTTGTCTTCAACAATGTCCTTGTACCAAATGAATAGTACATTTTTCTCAGCAAACATGGGATCCTGAACCCACCTCCAATCCAGGACATGCTTGAAATACCCACCATTGTATTTCAACATCTCTGCTCAGCAGAAATAGGAACATTATCAGGACTATGCTGTGAAAATGCCAATTTCTGGATTCAAAACACATAGAACAAGTTCACACAAGTGGGCTACCCCTGAAGACTGTGGGCAAGTGAAATTGCCTTACAAGTTATCAGGGCCACTTCCTGCTTTGTAAGTAACTGGTTCTAACAACATCCTGATCATAATGAAGACTGGGGCATGTTAAATAATGTCTTCTTGAAATAAGAGCCATAGTCTATCTAGATGATTTAATTATCTATAGCCCCAGCAAATAAAAGCACTGAAAAGAGTTTTGCATGATACTCAACACACTCCAAGATAATCAACTAGTAGTCAAACCTTCCAAGTGTGAATTCTTCTCAATAAAACTCCTGTTACTAGGACAAATTATTAGTAAATATGGTATTAAACATGGCCCATAAAAGGTAAGAGACATCACAGAAATGTCAGCATTGCATAACAAGAGTGAACTTTAGACGTTCTTGGGAATGATTTTATATGTCAGAAGTTTCATCTTGGATTGAGGAGCTCTAACTGTCTTCCTTTCCGCAATCACTGACAAAACAACAAGATTTGTATGGATGTCACTGAGAGAACAGCATTTCCAATAGCTAAAAGAGAAAATGATTACCATCCCTATCATGAAATACCCTAATCATAAAGAGGTCTATGAGATGGAGACAGATGCCCCATATAAACAATAGGAGGAGTACTTAGGAGTCAGACCACATAAACGGACTTTCTCCCTGTGACACATGAATCATGAAAGATGTCCAGAGATGAACAAAGATAACCAATACATGACAAGGAACTGATAGTCATCGTAATGGATATAGTTTTTCCAGGTGTGGTTAGGCCAAAGCGTCACCACCCAGAGAAACCCATTCCAAAGCCCTGCCTGCTTACAGCAATCATATATTTAAATCTAAAAAATTGATCATAAGTGGGTGGTGGCAAAGAAAATTGAGTCCAAGCGGGGGGCAGATACCCTGTTGTCGCAAAACAAAGTTGAATTTGAAAGGACAATGAAAATGACATAGCTTTGGCATGACATCACTATGAGACAAAATGAGGCGTACACAGTACTTGTATTGACGTCATGAAGTAAACCATTCATGTTCATGATTCCTTTTGCTTGCACACAGAGCTAATTAATTGTATCAGCTCTGTTGATACTTTAGGCTGCATATAATTGCATATTGTTAATTATTCTGTATCTAAAATATTCATAAAGCTAAAAACATAGCTGCAAATCCTGGCTAAAATAAAGCTGCTTTCTACCTGCACCTAAATGACTGTGCAGTGAATATGCATAACTGTGTCTGCACTTGCAGTCTATTCTGATGACTCTGGATCCAAATTACCTGTGCTGACTGCACAATAATTCCCACCTTGCTTTTCATTCTCTATATAACTCTTTCCTTTATCCAAACAATAAACACACCAAATTACATTACTTGATTTATTGACTACTTTTAGTTGTTACCTCCAGAGAGAAGGTAAATACTTACAGCTTATTATTAGTAACTGATCATGGATTAGGTCTTCAGCATACTATACCGTTTAAGCCAGCCAACCTTAAACTAAGTATCATCCTGCCACCACTACTACAAGGACACAAAGACCAAGTACACAACACCTGTGCTCAATTTTGCCTAAAACCACTAGTTGGTTTAAAATTCTGAACCCCAAGGGGGTCAGGTAACAGCTCATAGAACCACATAATTGATGGTGTCTGTAAGCTGTCCAAATATTTCACACAAGGAGGCCACATCATCAAGATGTACCCAAGAGCTTTAAGTAGTGCCATTCCTAACAATCTACAGTAGTAGTTTGATATTTCCCTTGCATTCACTATCTTGCCTCATTGTGAGGGATCCAGGTCCAAACAGTCAAACTTACCATTGTCATTTCCTGGCCAACTCTTGCTACTGAAACCTTCATGTGATGAGCTTTGGCAAGCTTTACCTCCAAGGAGGCAATTTTCTGTGACAACACTTACTGTCATCACTTCATCTGGCCATAATCTCAACGCTTTTTTCTTCCCTCTCCTTGAGAGCTTCAATCTCTCAGTTTTCCATATGTTTCACCTGTTGCAGAATCTCATCAAAAACTACCAGCAAGTTCCATAAATCCCATGCATAAATTTGATTCCCTTGTGCAGGGGTTCCTTCCTTGGCAAAATAGTCTGCATAAAATTCTTTGAAAGCTGCTTTTACATCCACTAATGACTCCCTGGACAAAGTCTTTGTAACCTCCAGACTCTCCCAGGCCTCTTTGAGAGAGCCTTCAGGAACTTCCTTTCTAGCGGCAGCAGTTTCTACATGGAGAAATCCAAACTTAGCTCTTTCAAATGACAATAAAGAAGATATATCAATTGAAAAGTAAATGAAGGGAAATCATCAAAATCAACAATATGTATATCTTATTAGATGTTGCTGTTTTTGCTTATATACCATTCAGGGCATATTTGGCTGAAAACTCCTCTGGTTCAGGAATCAACCCTTGATTCATAGCATAGGGTCTATGACATCCTGATTTCATCCAATCTGGATCTTTACCTAAAAGATCTCCGCCTTTCTCAACCTATGAGAAAGTACCTACAATGCAAAAGAATCACATGATACCTTTTGTTTCAATGTATTGATTTGATATGGAACTTCCTAAGCTTCTGGCACCAAATCTAGGTGGAATCTATGCATTTCAGATCCAAGCTATCATTGTTCTAACTGGGAACCTGCTGATAAATCCTAAATGCCTAGAAATATTTGTCTACAGTTAGCTCTTTTTTGCAATAACTGGTTTTTTGCATTGAAACCCCATTAAAACGCTTTGAAACTCAAACCAGGCGCCACTGCAGCGCCCAGGAACTTTCCCAGGCGGCATCTCAGCGCCTGAAACATTTTATGGGCGGCACCTTGGCGCTTTTAACCTAATAAATTTTCCAAAACAGCGCTTTTAAACCACAATTTGGGGGTTTAATTTGGTTAACCTTAACCAAACTTATTGATACAGTCAAGGCAAGTAAAAAATATAATTAAATGCTCATTAATTATACCCACATGTGTATTTTAATCTTCCTTTGGGGTTAATTAAACCGTTTGCAAGACACCTAGTCCCCAAGATTGATTTGGCCAATATTGCCTTAAATTTGCCAGTTAGTATGGCCTAACTAACAAATCATATTCTATTATTTTATTAAATATAGATACCAGCTTCCATCTAGGAATCTTTTCCTGTGAGTCCAAACAAAATTATACATATTAAATAAACAACAAAAACAGAACAGCTTTATTTGTCTTGGAGTATTTATTTAGCTAAATAAAAAAGTGACTGTTGTACGGTCACACTCATGATTCACTCATTTCAATATCTGCTCATCCAATTTGTAATAACAAGATTATTAGACACTTCATTATCACCATTGAAATCTCATGTAAATCTTCCTCCTCCTGATAAAAAGATGCCTAAAATTTGAAAAATTTAGTGTGAACTCATCTATTTTATGATTCTCTGACTTTGAGCCAAATCAAAAGTCTTCCTCTTGTAAATATGCATTACAATCTGTTGTACCTTTCATATTCTCTCTTCAAAAGTTACCATTTCAGAGTAAATATACAATGTCTTCTCCTTGTTGGTAATGTCATCCTTATTTGGGTTTACATTTCCCATTTGATTTACTACAAGCTCTCATTCTATTTCACCATGACAATGAACTTATCTCTTGTGCTCTAAAATAAATGCAAATAAAAAACCCAGAATAATTCAGTAATTAAAATTAGGGCCTCTAAATTAATGGCCATTGAATTCATTATTAAGGACTATTTTTAATGAGAGGGTTTAGTCCAGAAGGAATTATTCTAAAATACATCAAAACTAATTGAGGACTTTTTCAATACTGTAAATTCAGAACCTAAACGTAAAAATGCAGGATTGTCAAATCCTTGGTCCAAATTTTGAATCAATTTTGCGGGATAGCCTTTTTTTAATTAAATTGATTTTTTTGAGTATTTATTTGAATATTTGAAAATGTGGGAACTCATAGACACTTTGCAAAGTTCAAGTCAAACTGCATATTTCCAATGGAAGAAATGAATTAACTGGAATCAGATTTGAGGTGTTCAAATCCATCAACCATTTTCATTAAGTTTACTATGTTTTTTGAAATTGCGGGATTGTCAAATCCAAGAACCAAATTTCAAATCACTTTTGAATGTCACTAGTAAACTCAGATATTAATTGCGGGAACTGGAATCCAAATTGAATGTACAGTAAGTAACTAGGACAAATCAACCCAAATCAAGAAGCTCCACTCTGGATAAAATCAAATGAAAATCCAATCTTAACAACCATGTTTAAACATGAAATTAAGTGAAATGTAAAATTGTCTAAACTGGAAATGATGCAATATTCTGCACTCTAAATCACTAATATAGCGACCATAAAACCATATAATTATTTATGAGCTACTCTCCTGATGATGCAGAATTTTTTAAAAGTTTTTTGTCCCACAGCGTAGCCAAGGGGCCAAAAAACTTATTTCCAGGATAAAAGGAGGGGGGAAGATAAACTATCAGTTAACTACAAAAGTGTTAATGTATTGCTATTAAGGATATTTGATTACAGTTATTTTAAAAATGCTAATAATAAAATTGAAGTATCTTACAATCTGTTTTTACCATGTTGCCTTTTCCTTGGTGTGTTGATAGTTCATTTGCTATTGATAAGGTGTTTGCATTTAATTGGATGGTTTCACCTCCAGTCGCCTTGGTGATAGGAAATCAAGTTGCCTCCACGGCCACAGTTGGTCTCAGGGAGGCGACTTGATTTCCTATTGCCAAGGCAACTGGAGGTGAAACCATCCAATTAAATGCAAATACCTTATCAACTTCAAATGAAATATCAACACACCAAGGAAAAGGCAACATGGTAAAAATAGATTGTAATATATAATTCTATTTTATTATTAGCATTTTTTAAAGTCTACTGTAATCAGATATCTAAATTTTAGCTGTCCTAAAATGGAATAGGGTGATTTTTGAGAATGTCTATGATTCCTAAAAAATTAGCACAGATCCACTCTAGATCCTTTAGCATCCTTTTTGAGACACCCATAAATTATATTTATTTCAAATTCCTCACAATTATGATTTGAAACTTGGTTCTTGGATTTGACAATCCCGCAATTTCAGATTCGTTAAGTTTTTCATGATGTCTATGATTTGTTTGAAATACAAGAAATCTCAAATCGTACATTAGAATCCCACATTTCTGATTCATGTATCCCGCATTTGTTTGCTGTGTTTTGTCTTTTGTTATTTGAGTTATCTGGTCAAGAGATTCGAAATTTGCCAAATTAAATAAATCAAAAAAGTCAAATTAAATGTTTGATTTTATTAAATATTTTATTTTTCACTCAGCTGAGTTGCCCGCCAAAGTGATTTGAAATTTGGACCAAGGATTTGACAATCCCGCATTTTTACGTTTAGGTTCTGAATTTACAGTAAGAAAATCCATAATTATATAAGTATAAAATATAACTGTATCTTTCAGAAGCTAGTGCTTTATATCAAAAAGGGCTTTATCTAATCAGAAATATATATTGCAGCATTGAATTCTAATATGATTGGCCTAAATATTAAAGTTATTTATAGAAAAAGATACACTTCCTTGTTTTCAATACATTTGGTTCTAGGAATCTATTTCCAACATTATGACATTACTCTAGGCTTTTAAATTAGACTTTATATTTCAAATGCCTTGAGTGAAGTAATAATGTCAGAAATAGGTTCCTGGAAACAAGAGTGTCAGAAACAAGGTAAGTACCAAAAAAAGATGATTGATATCTGATTTTTCATGTAGTGCATAAGTATTTTTGTTTATCAATAGTGTTTAATATGATGCTTTCGTGTGTTCTGTTGTTATATTAAAATATACACTTCTTTAAATACAGATTTTCACGAATGTAGTTTTTAGTCATTGCATGAACGAATCAATATCCCGAATAGTTAATTTTGAATTGCGAATTCCATGAGTTAAATTTCCAACTCAGAATTGTTGGTTTTTATGGGCTTATTTTAGGGTGAATTAAATAGGAGGTTCAAGCAAAGCCGCTCTGAGATTGTTTAATAAATTTTAATGTAAACCAATTAATTGACTCATGCTTTGATCTTCAAAAGTCATGCTTCTACTCTCGGATCATTTAGGTTGGCTGCTCTGGTCAAGAACACATGCATAGACTTATTTTGGGGTGCAAGGCGGGTAGATATCAGCTAGTTGTAATATTTAAAGCATAAATGTGGTTTTATTTAAATAATATACTAATTATAATTTTAATAAATATATTAAGGTTAATGTTGTGATTTGTGCAGTTTAAAAATAAATATTTATAGTGAGAATTTAAATTAAAATGCTATGGCCGCATCAACCCATGGTTGTGGATGGGTTCATATGAATTATGCATATTGTATTCGAACCGCAGCTTTACAAAACAGAATAAGAATACAATTTAAATATATGCCAATAGTAACGAAGCATTATTTAGGTGCAATATGTTAAAGCATTAGTTGTGATACAAAGGTATTACGGATTTTGTAATTTATAGACATAAAGGCATTGCGTTCTAAATAAAAGATTGAAATGAGGTATAAAAGGAGTTGGCTTTAATAACTCAACAACATCAAATAATGAAAACATTCTCAGTAATCCTTTCCCTCCTCGCCTTTTCTGCCCAGGCTAGACCCCTAACTAATGAAGCTGCCTCTGAGGCCACTTTCTCTGGACATCATTCCGACGTTATAAATAATGACTACGAGCCTATAGTACCTGACTATGAACCAGTGACAGTAGTTCCTGACTATGAGCCAGCACACCCTGTACCTGATTATGAAAACCAGGATGGTCCAGAAGGCGATGACTGCTTTGGTGGAGTTGGTTCAAGTAGTGGTAGTGGCAAGCATGGGATTAGCATCAGAAAGGGCCTCTGTAAATCCAAGGTTCGCGTCAAGCAAGGACTTCATGGAACCAGAATCAATGTCAAGGCCAAGGCTTCATTTAAGGAAATCAACCTTTGAAATAAATATATTTCTCTTAAGTGTTTTTTTTGAAAAAATGATATATAGTAAGCTTTAAAAATAATATTAGTATTATATATAAGTCAAAGATCCTGTAGTAACAGTGATGTGGGTAACATTTTGTCGAGGAGCTGGATGTACAGGTATTCTGGTCATCACCTGCACACTTAACATCCAGACATCGCCTGGTTTGGTGCCAATCCAATATACAGTTCTACATAAGTGGAAAGGCAACAAACCAATATCACATTACTCATCCAAGTATCCAGTGACTTGAACCCATTCTGCACATGACCATCCTTATCTTTATCTGACTAATATCCCCGCCACAGTGCAAGCTATAAAAGTCAAAAGTATTATCCAATAAAATATACTTCTCTTCTTCTTAATTCCATATTTGAAGCTTCCCCAAAAGTCACTCCTCATCACTGGTAGCAGCTACGGTTTTTGACCACACCCATTAAAGAAAGAATGACTGAACAGAATCTGCCCACCTTCGCTCACGTACTCAACCAGGCTACATCTCAGGATACCTGGAAGATGTACTTCTGAGCCACGATATTGACAAAAATATACCTAGTGGATGCACCATATTCAAAGGACTGGTCATGCCCAAAGCATGCGCCAAGATAATTCAATACAGTTGCTCTCTTCAACCACAAATAAACACACAACAGCCTATCACAGGCGAAGTACCAACACCAAATACATTGGTATCAACAAGTTCTTTGGTAAAATAAAGGAAAACATCATCAACTGGCTAGACCACTCAGCCGCAAAACTCTGCGACAGCCACATCCCCCACAAAAAATGGGTCCAGGAAGCCAGCAAGATCCTGT
Source organism: Entomophthora muscae (assembly GCA_014839935.2). Lineage (NCBI taxonomy): Eukaryota > Fungi > Entomophthoromycota > Entomophthoromycetes > Entomophthorales > Entomophthoraceae > Entomophthora > Entomophthora muscae. The sequence goes on along the minus strand of QTSX02001461.1, from coordinate 406,464 downwards.
ACGAGGCCACAACTAACTGGTTTGCCACTTGGATCAGCTCAAAAACTAATGACCATATTAAAAACTGGGAAGAGTTCAGAGCAGACATCACCCACAATTTCCGCATCACCAAATCCCTCCAAGGCATTGCAATACAGCTCAGCAATCTTCCTCAGAAGACCACTGTCACAGCTTACGCCAATGAATTTGAGGAAATATGTCACAAACTTCAAAACCTAGCTCAAGCTGACAAAATGCACACTAGAGCTTCATTCATCAACAGAATGAAACTCTCAGTTGCTGCCCTCATCTGCCCAGAGGCCAACACCTCCATACCTGCGCTCATTGCAGAAGCCAAGCACGCAGAAAAACGCGCAAATATGGAATATGCTGCACCTAACGGCAACTGCTCCTAAAATGGCAATGACAGAGATAATTCTAATGGAAAAAGCGCCAAAACACCAACAACAACAACAGCAACTCCAATCTAAACAATGGCAATTGCAGCCAGAGCGCAGACCGCTCTCATCCCAAGAAAGAAGACACTGCTGAAGTGAACAATGCTGAAACAGAACCCACTATGAATATGACCTCACATTCTCTGACCTTGAAGGTCTCAAAACAGAGGAACAGGGAAAAAGGAGGGTGAATAGGCCTAAGTGCCCCTGTCCCCCCCAAACCAACAAGAATTTGTACCAAGGCACAAACTTTGCTGCTCGCATCCCATGTGTCCCGCAATCTTCTATCTTTATGAGCGTAAAAATTAAAGATTATTCACAACTTCTTGTCTACCAATTTACTTTTAAATCACATAGACACAAAATTTTATTTGACTCTGGTGTATAACACACCATGGTTAGAAAATCATTTGTAATCAAATACAAGATACCAGTTGTCAAATCCAACTTTAAATACGCCAGAATGGCAGACAAATCTAAGGTTCTACTTAGAGGCAAAACAACTCCCTTCATAATTGACCTCCAAGGAATACAAACGTCCATCAAAGAACTTTTCCTGAACAACATAAACTACAAAATTGTAGCAGGCATGGACTGGTTCTCCATGTGAATCCCAGCACATGTTGGAAAACAAAGACCATGACCATCAAACACAATGGGGTCAATTTCAGCATCCTCAAAGAACCTAACAATCTCATCCTAAGAGACACAGTATTTGTCCAAGTCATAAATCAGGACAACACAGAAAGTCTAACCAAAGACAGTACCCTCCAAATAATGAGGTACACCAAATTCAATAACATGCAAACAACCAAAATTCAATCCCCAGAGCTTGTAGCACTCATAAATGAATACACTCATGTATTTAAGGAAGAGCTCACAGAGATACCCCCTGAACAAGAGGTCAAACATAGCATTGATCTATGCAAGGCCATGCTCAAACCTGCACCCCTATAAAAACTCTCCCCCATGGAGACACAAACCCTCAAAAGTCATATTGAGTACAACTTGGCCAAAGGATTCATTTGCCCGTCTGAATCCCTGAGGGGGGCAGTAGTATTCTTTGTAAAGAAAAAGGAAGGCTCACTCCATCTAGTAACAGACTACAGAGCTCTCAATGCAATTATAATAAAGAATAAATACCCCCTTCCACTCATAGAAGATCTATTTGCAAGGCTCTCTGGAGCAAAAAAATTCTCAAAGATTGACCTCACATCTGGTTATAATCAAGTAGAAGCAAAAGAGAAAGACATATCAAAGACAGTGTTCCGTACACAATTTGGATTGTTTGAATGTAAAGTAATGAACTTAGGGATGGCACCTTTCTTGCACAGCTAAGCCTCACTTTTTGGAGGCATAATTTGTAATTCAGTTACAGAAACCCAGTAGCCAATCAGAAAAGTACCTAATTCAACCCCCAATGCAAGGGCAAGAGCCCACTTAAGCTCCTGCATGGAGTGGTGGTGGAGTGCCAGCAAGTGTGTGAAAGCCTCCTGCTAAGTGATCATGCCATCCTGCAAGAAGACCACCCAACCTGAACTCTAAGCAGAAGTTTATCCCCCTAAGGACCTCTCTGAACACCTGGCAAAGATAAGCCCTATATCAAAAATCCACTCAATCCCCAAAAAGCTCTGTTAAATATGGAGCCCGTGTAGAGTATGGCCATCTCTTCCCTTATTATGAAGCAGAAATATTCCATGCCTGCCTAGAAGTCTTTAAAACAGCAGGATATGTTGATATTTATCCCTTTAAAGGGTATATAGATTTTTGGTTTCACTTTAGCAGAAGACGCAGACATAGCTGCTTCAATCCAAGTGGATTACAAAAATAAGATTATAGCCACAACCTGCACCCAAGCCACTTAGTACACTCAATCTGGTTCACTTAACTCCCAACACACCTTCCCTTTGATGTCCTTCATAATGAACTTATCTCTGGTCTCTTGCAGTATGGATCTGATCCAAAGATAATTTACAATGTCCCTGAAGGTATCAAAAAATTATCTGGCCCAACCGCCTCAGCTACCATCACCCTCCACCAAAATATATCCCCTGCAGATAGACCACCAAGAGCAGCTCTACAGTCTTTGTCATTGGACGCCTTTGAGTCAAGGTTTGATAAAGCACACAAGCTGTGCTCAACATGTCTTATGCTGGATCATACAAGCAATATATGTCCGGCCTCAAAACTTCCCTCCTCATCCTCCACACCCGAAATACCCACCCCTGTATGGGGATCCTTGAACCCACCCCAACCCACAACGGCGCCCCAGGGTATCTCTGCCATTCTTACACCTGGATTAGGCTTGGTAGGCAGTGCAATTGCAGTAAATGCAACACAATCACAAGCTGCAGCACATAGGTACCAGGCTGCACTTGATCCAGGCACACATATACACTGCGGTAATACATCATGCACAGTTGTTCAAGAAGATAACAGCTTGCAGATGTTTTAGATCCAACTATGTCAAATTTGCTTTGTGGGATTAATGCACCCGGATTTGATTTGATAGTCTCTAATCAGACTTACCAACCAAGTGCAGTTCCACATATGCTTTCAAATAAAAATTGTACTGAAGCACAGTGGCAGATAGCCAAGGAGCAAACCATTCAATCATGCACCCCACCCCAAATTGAATACTCCACTGGAAACCCATTTAATGTCCTAGAATCCTATCAGGAAACAGAAAATGCTCAAGAAATCCCAGTTGAATCAATAAGCACAAATCAATGGTTTGAAGACAAATCTCTTAACAAAAAGATTCACTTTAGAAATAAGAATCAGTTCAAGCCATACATAAATAGCCATACAATAGCTTCAAAGATAAAAAACAAAACAATGCCTCCTCAACATGTAGAAGCATTATCAAAATTTAATGTTGCCATTTAATGCAACATTTCAAGACTGGTAATCCCAGCAAACACCCCAAGTCAACTTGAAGATGCCCTTTATAAATCTACCTATTTTTCTCAACAATTCTTGAAGAATCTTTCATTGTTAACCACTCAGTTTATTATATCCCACAGCTCAAATCTGCACCAACACAACATCACAAAACTATTATCTGCATGTATGGATGCAAATGAGGCTTTATCTAACTTGGCCCAGACACTTCACTCATATGACTCCCTCAATAATGGCAGTACAGTTTTTTCTCTCCTACGTCCTCACCTGGCTGATGCTCCAACCCCATGGTTAAGCGCTTTTGAGCGTCTTCCAGTTATAGCCCCTTTTAATCCAGACCCTCCCCCTGAAGAACCAGTCCCAATGGACTACATCACCCACTACCCACAAGGTTTTCCTCCTGCTCTTCAGGTTTCCTTGGACCCCTCCCCTTTTTTTTTCTAAATTCTGCTCTTCCCTTTTTTTGGCCCTATGGGCTTGCTATATCATGTCAACAAGGTCTGGGTAGCCTGAATAAATGAATTTTAGGATGGCCAACGCTCCCTCAATGTTAGTCACTATGATGAACCAAGAACTGAACAGTCTTTTAAATATGTTATACCACCTTGACAATATCATCATATTCTCAAAAACCAAAGAGAAACACTTCATGTATGTCCACAAGACACTCAATTGACTTGCAAAGCACAAAATCTATGCAAAGCCTAGCAAGTGCCAATTTATGGAAAAGGAACTCTTGTTCTTGGGCCACATTTTCTCTGACAGTGGCATCAAAGCAGATCCAGACAAAATAAAAGCCATAAATAACATGGAACACCCTACCTCTGTTAAACAAGTGAGATAATTTCTTGGAATGGTAGCTTACCTAAGAAAATACATCAAAGACTACAGAAAGCTCACCACACTAATCAATGACTTAACCAAAGGTAATGCCAAAAAGAAATTCATCCGGACACCAGGATGTGATAGGAATTTCCAACCACTTAAAAAAAGCTCTGATTAAAGCACCAACTTGCAATATTAAATAACAACAGGTGCTACAAGCTTGAGTCAGATCCCAGTGACACCGCCATTGGCGCAGTACTACACATCCACCAGCCAGGGCAGCAAGACTTCCTGCCAGTATATTACAAAATAAGGAAACTAACCAACACTGAGCAGAGGTACCCAATAAACAACAAGGAATTGCTAGCAATAGACCACACATTTAAGAAATAGAGATGTTATCTAGAAGGACATTTAAACGTCTGAGTACTAAATGACCATAAATTCTTAATCTATTTCAAAACTCAGAATGCACTTGCACGGCAACAAGCCAAAAGGATGTCCTTGCTGGAACAGCTTAACCTGGACATCCAATACAAAAAATGGCAGAGCTGGTCACAGCTGACGCTCTCTCTAGGCTATGTCAGCCAAAAGGGGATCATCCTGACCACCTGGACCCTGACTGGCCCAACTGTGACTGTACGACAGTCACTATTGAGTATTTAGCCAAATAAATGCTCCAAAATATAAAGTTATCTCTGTTTTTCTGATTATTGCATGTAGATAGGTTAGATTGGAAGTCTTAAGGTAAAGATTCATGAGAACTGGATATCTAGGTTCAATAAAAGAACAGAAGGCAAGATTGGCTGAGCCAATTTGGGAGACGGGATGTCTCAAAAACGGTTTAATTATTTTTGGAAGATTAATTAATAAATACACAGGAATATAATTAATGAGGGATTCTTTTTATTGGTTAAATGGCCTTGACTGTGCCAAAAGTTCTGATTAAGGTTAACCATAGGAAAACCCCCGGATTTTGGGTTGGAAGCACCATTTTTGCAAATTCATTAGGTTAAAGGCGCCGCTGCGCTGCCTAAGTGATTTTTAAAATGCCACAGAGGCGCCTGGCTCAAGTTTCAAAGTGTTTTAATGGGTTTTAAGCCAAAAAAAATATTAAATGCAAAGATAACTAAATAAAGGCAAGGATGCCTAGGAATTCAGGGATGGTCAGCTGGTTCCCAGTTGAAACATCAATAGCTGAGTTTTGGGATGTTTAATCCACAGGGTTTTGGCACCGGGAGCTGAGGAAGCTGCATGCTGAATTGGTACATTGGGATGAATGGAGTCAGGTGACTTCTTCCCATTGTAGGTTGATTCTCATAAGTTGAGAAATATTGGTGATCTTTTAGGTAAAGATCTAGGTTTGAATGACTCAAACGTCATGAATCACGTGAGATGAATCATAGATTGATTCAGGAACCAAAGGGGTTTTCAGCCAAATATGCCCCAAATGGTATATAATCAAAAACAGCTAAACTTTAATAAAGATATATTTTCAATTTTTATGCTTTCACCTCAACTGCCTTTTCAATTATTATGTCTTCTTTATTAAATTTTGAAAGGGCCAAATTTGGAGTACTTCACATAGAAATTGCTGCTGCCAGAAAAGATTTTCTTACAAGTTTGTTGGAGGAAGCTTGGGCAAGCTTGGAGGTCACCAAGACTGAGCTTGAGGAGTCCTTGGTGGAAGTAAAGGCTGTGTTTGAAGAGTTATATTCCAATTACTTTGCAAAAGAAGGTACTTCTGCCCAAAGAAACCAAATCTATGTGTGTGATTCCTGGAACCTGTTAGTAGGATGGGACAAAATCTTACAACACATGAAAGCAAAGGTGAATCGTGAAATTGAGGCTTTAAGGGCAAGGGAGGAAAAGAGCGCTGAGATCATGGCCCGTTGGCGGGATGATAATAAAGAGTTGTCCCATAAAATTGCCTCTCTGGAGACAAAGCTATTAAAAGCTTTGTCAAAGGAAGGTAATGGCAATAAGAGTCAAGGGCATGATAATGGCGGGATGGACTGGTTGGACCTGGATCCGCCACACCAACCTATATAACACTGAGTACAAGACAAAAGGAAAAGACCCCTCTACACATAAACTAACCCATGATACATTATTAAGGAATGAAAAACATTTCCACATATCAAATAGAACAGTATACCACATCATTAAAGATAAACATGATCCCTACATCCCACTTGTACAGAGAGTCAATGCTATACTAAGACATCACTGCCTACTAGGACATGAAAAGGCTAACAATCTATACCTCACTTTAAAAGAGATAGTATGGTGGCCCAATGTTAAACAAGACATAATCAACGTTTTGAAAAAGTGAACAGTGTGTGAGAAATACGCCAGCACCAAAGATCCCCAGCCAACAGTTAATCCAGTACCAGACCCTGAACCATTTAAGGTTTGGGGGCTGGATGTAGTGGAAACCTTCCCAGAAGCTAAAGCCAAACAACATTTCCTAATTGTAGCCCTCAAGTTTGCTACACGCTGGCCCAACTGCTGGGCAACAAAGGATCACAAAGCAGAAACAATAAATTGATTCATTAACAAAGCAATCATAGCTGACTACGGTAACTCAGACTACATCATAAATGATGAAGCCACAGAACTATCAGGGCATGTTGGAATTACGCCATTAATGCTTTTTGATATGGCCTTTGAATAATGATATATGCAAAGATTTGACTGGTTTTGCTTTTGAGTTTGGGAATTCCTCACCTTCTGTAAATGGGTCTGTGCCAATATCCACTCATTATGGAATACCATACCTTTCCTTGTCTGATCCTGGTATGACCTCACCCCAACGTGACCCCCTCTACCACTCTGTCTACCTAATGAATGATCATTGTCCCTTTTTAACTATTTAAGTAGAATCATTTCTCCTAATAAAGACAAGTTTATCCACATTTGTGTTGGCTTTAATATTCTCCAAGCTTTTTCCTTTCCTTTTTGCCAAAATGAAGTCCTCATCTTGTATTCCAGGAAATTAAGGTACATGCCCTTAATTTTGCCCTGGAGGCTAACCAAAGGCTAGCTTTAAACCTCAAATCTTTTGTTATAAAGATTTCCCGCTGTGTCCTCCTGGATGTTGTCCCCAGGAGCCAAACACAACAGGACACATAGTAAACAACAACCTAAAAGCAAAAATATCAAACATTCCACAACCTTTCCCTACAGGCCACAGGCCAACAGCAGAATTGAACGCCTAAACGTCAGCCTTATCAGATCCCCAAGAAAATAATGGATGACAAATCCAAGGACACGTGGCCACTCTATGTGAATATGCATTGCTAGTATCCCAGGTTTGTACCAATCAGGGGACAGGCTACTTGCTGTTTGAGCTAACATATGGGTACAAGCCAGAAATAGTCACCCACAATAACCAACGGTATGTGAAGATCCCCCCAGGGAAACCTCCCACAGTAGAACAGAAACCAGCTCTACAACACATTTGCCTCAAAGCCAAACTGGCAGAAATTAAGAGACTTAAAACTCAAAAGGTAACCTCAACAGAGGACCCACTCCCCATCAACTCCCCCCGTCTGGGTCCTAGCTGGGAACAGAAAGAAGCTGGACTAGGTACACAGAGGACCAGAAAGAGTCATCAGATACAGACCAGACAGAAACACCTATCTAGTTAAGTTCCAAGGCGCCAAAGCCCCTGTCATCAAGAAATCCACAAATCCTGCCTTTGCCTCAGCAAAGGGAAACACTTGGCTTGGCTAGTACCCACTAGCAAACAACTCCAGGAACATCAGGCAGCAGCTGTCAAGACAAAGACCCTCCTGATGTACCAGAGTAACCCTTTAATGGGGGTATCAAGGAGATAGATGTACTGGTATTCTGGTCACTGCCAGAACACTTAACATCCTGTCATTGCCTGATTTGATGCCAATCCAATATTCAGTTTAACATGCCAGAAATGGCAACAAACCAATATCACATGACTTGTCCAGATATCCAGAAAATTGAATCCAATCCACACATGACCTTCCTTATCTTTTATCCAACTTAAATCTCCACCACAGTTCAAACTATATAAGTCTAAAGTATTATCCAATAAAATATACTTCTCTTCTTCTTAATTCCATATTCAAAGCTTCCCTAAAAGTTGCTCCTCATCAATAGTTATTTTTTGGCTTTTTTGTTTAAGCTTACACTTTTATTTTTAGTTATATTTCTTGAGTATTCAAAATCACTTTTGGTTATATTAAATCTCATATCATTAAGCTCTTTAAAGAGTAACTGGAAGTAACCAGAGATTAAAAGGCTGGGAGATGCTTTTGGGGAGAAACTTTCAGGAGATCCTTTAAGTGATCAATTATCCCATTTAATTTATAATTTTGGATAGCAGGAAAGAACTCTGTTCTTCTAAATTTGGTTTGGGTAAGAAACTGATTGATGAAGGCATTAATGCCATCACCAGTGTCAGGACTTTGGAATAATATGGTATAATTGACCATCATTCCCCTGACTGATTGGATCCAGACAGCCAATTGCCACAGAGCTGTCAAGCTTAAAGGAGTACCAGTTGATCCCTCTATAGCTTTGGGTAATTAGGACATTGATAATTAACCCAAAGCTTGATTATGATTCAGTTCTGGACTTCTCATTGGTTTGAACCTAAGCCATTAAGCTTGATTATTCTTGATTATGATTTCAGAACACGCCTCTGCCAAACAATTGTACCTGGAATCAAATAAGAACACACAATCAATATGGAAAGTTGTTTAGAAGAGCAACACAGAATGCAAAAACCTATTGGCAGGGTAACTAAGTTTTGCATATGTGTGAAATGGTAGAAAAGATGCCGCCAAGACCCTGTTACAATAGGCTGGGGTCCAGTAATAAATTGAAGTCCCATGCCAGACCAACATGGCTGCCTAACTCTGGGGGCTGAAAATAGCAGTCTGAGGAACAGATAGACTGACTATTAAGAGGTAGAAGCTTCAGATAACAATCTGGTAAGAGGGCTTATCCACCCTATAAAAGGTGCTCTCCTTATTAGAGATTGAGCAGAAAATTTGCCCTTATAGATAGAGAAACCACATCTTTTTCAATGTATCACTACTAGCTGCCTCCTAGCAGTCAGAAGTATCCAAATAGAACATGCTGCCATCAAACTTGCAGACCCAGGGTTTTTTCTCCTACGAGCCAACAGGACACTGCCGGGCCATAGCTGTATCCTAGACCAAATTAGTAGCTAAAGATTATCTCCTACAATCTAATATTAAAGCCCCTATCACAATGACCAATAATAAAGATCTTTCCCTTAAGACCAGAAATCTTGACAACCAGCAACAAAGAAAAATGCTTTCTTAAGCATAGCAATCCTCTCTCTTTTTGTTGAAGCTCCAAGAGAGAAAAAGGGTAGCATGAATGAGGAAAACTTAACAGAGTTTATTTTTGTATAATCTTGAGTAAAAGTGTGTAGTAAATGATAAGAGTATCTTGGATAATCAGTTGAATGTGATAAATCAGGACCTTAATGTAGATTAAACAAGGAGCATGTCAAGGTATCTCTATATTCTATACTCAGTATCAGATGATGCAATTCAGATTAAAAATGGTGTAATAAAGCTTGTTAAAATTAAATTATAATTTATAACTGTAATTGATATACTTCACTTGTAAAAAACAGACTTCAAGTCAGCTGATTAACTTTTTATCCTTAGATAACCCCTGATTTATCCACTTATGCAAACTATTGAAGTTGATGTACAGTTTACAGTGCACATCATTTTTTCTGCACTATTTATAATGATAAAATATTAAAGAAAACTTTTTAAAAGATGGGTTAATTGAAGTTCAAATCTCACTTGAACCTTAAAACTAATCTAAACAGCAGTTAACTAAACATCCTAACTTCAAACTATCATAAAATCCTAAAGAAGTAAACCTTTTAATTTAAAAAAGTGCAAAAATAAAGCTCTCAATCTTATCTTTAATTTCATCAAATAAAAACTTGCTGTATAGTAAAAAATAAGTATTTATTAGTTTTAAAGTTATCTTCTTTACATCATTAGTTATAATAATATAATAAAATCTGAATTATGCTCTTATAAATTACTTTCACTTTAATATTGAGTAAAGTATATATATTAATTTTTTATATCAATAGAAAGATGAGACTAATTTCTTTATTTTGATATTTTAAAATGTAAAAAATATCATTTTTTCATTGAATAATTAATGTTTTAAATTAAAATGTGTAATTGGATACTTTTTTAAAATTGAACAGTGTTATGCTGCAACTTGGGCAGCATGTGTATTAGAAAATGGCCTAATCCCTAACATAATGACCCATATGTAATCCAAAAATCAACTCAAACCATTTTGTTTGTGAATCCACATATTTTAGTTTGTATTTTGAATATTTTTGTTTGAAGTGTGAGCACTTTGTGGTTGTGTTGACCCATTTTGTCCATTAAAGCACAAAATCCCTTTTAACAGAGTGTATATTTTACACTGATAATAGGAATTTGCTTAAATATGAGTTCATTTTGTTTAAATCTGAAGTATATTTGTGATAGTGAGCGCCTTTTAGATAAGCTTTGAGTATGAAATTAAGAAGGAGAGAAGTATATTTTATGGATAATATTTTAGACTTATATAGATTTGGCTGTGGTGGAGATTTATTTGGATTGAACCTAGGGGTTGGTCATGTGCAGGATGGGTTTAAGCCACTGGATACTTGGACAGTCATGTGCTATTGCTTGGTTGCCATTATTGGTATGTTGAACTGTACATTGCAAGGGCACCAAATTGGGCAATGACTGGATGTTAAGTAAGCTGGCGGTAGCCAGAATGCTTGTACATCCAGACCCTTAACACCCCCCTTAGGGGGTTACTCTGGTACATCAGGAGGGGGCTTTGTCTTAACGGCTTCCGCCTGATGTTCCTGGAGTTGTTTGCTAGTTGGTACCAGTCTGGTCAAGTGTTCTCATTTTTTAAGGTGGAGACGGATTCTGCAATATTTCTTGGTGATAAGAGTTTTGGAACCTTGGAATTTCACTAGATAGGTGTTTCAGTCTGATCTGTACTTGATAAGCTTCCTGGTCCACTGTGTACTGAGTCTAGCTTCTTTCTGTTTCCAGCCAGGACCCAGACTGGGGAGTTGATGGGGAGTGATTTCTCTGTAGAGGATATCTTCCGTGTTTTGAGCCTTTTTATTTCTCCTATTTTAGCTTTGAGGCGGATGTGTTGTAGATTTGGTGCTTGTTTCATTGTGGGAGGTTTTCTTTGGGGGATTTTCACATATGATTGGTTATTGTGGGTGACTAACTCTGGTTTGTATCTGTATGTTAGTTCAAACAGTTAGTAGCCTGTCCCTTGATTTGTGCAGACCCGGGATATTAATAATGCATGTTTCATGTATAGTGGCCATGTGTCTTTGGCTTTGTCATCCATTATTTTCTTGAGGGTTCTGATAAGGCTGCTGTTTAGAAATTCAACTCTGATGTTGGCCTGTGGCCTGTGGGGCAAGGTTGTGGAATTTTTGATGTTCTTTGCTTTGAGGTTGTTGTTTACTATGTGACCTGATAGCTCTGTTTCTCCATCAGTTATGATGTAGTCTAGAGTACCGTAGCCAGCTATGATTGCTTTTTTAATGAATTAATTTATTGTTTCTGCCTTGTGATCCTTTGTTGTCCAGCAGATAGGCCAGCATGTAGCAAAGTCAATGGCTATAATTAGAAAATGTTACTTTGTCTTAGTTTCTGAGAAGGGTCCCACTACGTCCAGTCCCCAAACCTTAAATGGTTCAGGTTTGGGTACTGGATTAACTGTTGGCTGTAGAGCATTTGTGCTACCGTATTTTCACACATTGAGCGCTTTTTCATAACATTGATTATGTCTTGCTTCAGATTGGGCCACCATACTATCTCTTTTAGTGTAAGGTATTGGTTGCTAGCCTTTGTGTGTCCTAGTAGACAGTGATGTCTTAGGATGGTGTCAACTCTTTGTGCAAGTGGGATGTAGGGATCATGTTTATCTTTAATGATGTGGTATACTGTTCTATTTGATATGTGGAAATGTTTTTCATTCCTTAATAATGTATCATGGGTTAATTTATGTGTAGAGGGGTCTTTTCCTTTTGTCTTGTACTCAGTGTTATATAGGTTGGTGTGGCAGATCCAGGTCCAACCAGTCCATCCCGCCATTATCATGCCCTTGACTCTTATTGCCATTACCTTCCTTTGACAAAGCTTTTAATAGCTTTGTCTCCAGAGAGGCAATTTTATGGGACAACTCTTTATTATCATCCCGCCAACGGGCCATGATCTCAGCGCTCTTTTCCTCCCTTGCCCTTAAAGCCTCAATTTCACGATTCACCTTTGCTTTCATGTGTTGTAAGATTTTGTCCCATCCTACTAACAGGTTCCAGGAATCCCACACATAGATTTGGTTTCCTTGGGCGGGAGTACCTTCTTTTGCAAAGTAATCAGAATATAACTCTTCAAACACAGACTTTACTTCCACCAAGGACTCCTCAAGCACAGTCTTGGTGGCCTCCAAGCTTGCCCAAGCTTCCTCCAACAAACTTGTAGGAACCTCTTTTCTGGCAGCAGCAATTTCTATGTGAAGTACTCCAAATTTGGCCCTTTCAAAATTTAATAAAGAAGACATAATAATTGAAAAGGCAGTTGAGGGGAAAGCGTTGAAATTGACAATATATCTTTATTAAAGTTTAGCTTTTTTACTTATATACCATTTGGGGAATATTTGGCTAAAAACCCCTCCGGTTCCTGAATCAACCTATAATTTATCTCATGTGATCTATGACATTTGAGTTATCCACACCTAGATCTTTACATAAAAGATCACCAATATTTCCCAACATATGAGAATCAACCTACAATGGGAAGAAGTCACCTGGTTTCATTCATCCCAATGTATCAATTCAGCATGGAGCTTCCTCAGCTCCCGGCACCAAAACCCTGTGAATTAAACATCCCAAAACTCAGCTATTAATATTTCAACTGGGAACCAGCTGATCAACCCTGAATTCCTAGGCATCCTTGACTTTATTTATTTATCTTCACATTTTATGGTTTTTCACATTAAAAACGCATTAAAACGCTTTGAAACTCAAACCAGGCACCACTGTGGCGTTCCAGCGCTTGAAACATTCACTGGGTGGCGCTTCTCAAATCCATTAGACAGCGCGGCGGCACTTTAACCCAATGAATTTGCTGACGCAGTGCTTATAACCCAAAATTTGGGGGTTTACTCATGATTAACCTTAACCAAACTTCTTGACACAGTCAAAGCAATTTAACCAATATAATTAAATCCTCATTAATTATATTACTGTGTATTTATTTATTAATCTTCCCAATTAAGTAAACCTTTTTGAGACACCCAGTCTCCCAGATTGACTCAGCAAATCTTGCCTTCTGTTTTTTATTGAACTTAGATATCCAGTTTTCAGGAATCTCCACCTTAAGTCTTCCTATTCAACCTATCTACATGCAATAATCAGAAAAACAGATATAACTTTATATTTTGGAGCAATTATTTGGCTAAATACTCAATAGTGACTGTTGTACAGTCACAAGGCCCCTTTCTTCTTTTAAGGGGAATTGGCCTTATCATCCTGTACCTTTATTAGATCCAATTCCCCATGGAACAGCTTAAGGAATTGAGGATGAACACTGGAACATTCTTCTCCTAGGGAAGCTCCAACCCCTTAAATTAGGTAGTTTAGACCTGGACTAATTGAGATAATCTTCATCAGCCCTACCTATCAATGAAGACCTCTTTTTGGGTGCTTTTCTTGGCGCCTTTGATCAAACTATACCAGATATCTAACCTGGAAATAATCATGGGGAAGTACTCCAGGATTTGAGTTCCACTTGGCGGCATGTCTCTCTCAAACCTGCTCTCCTTTACTCCTTGCCTTGGCAAATAACTTCTTCATCTTGGCTGCATGTTCCTCTACAGCTTCTTGATAGGAATTCTTTTCCATAAACTCCCATTTGCCCACCTCAGTGCTTGTGGTAGTCTCCCAGTCATAAAACATCCAAAACAGAGAAAACCCAGTAGCATCATGGGGCATTGTACGGTATGCCATGGCACTCATTGCCAGGTGATCTTTCCAATGGGTTGTGGCTCCGTCAGCCAAATTCTCCTTAATGCGCTCCAGGGTTCCAATGGTTCTCTCAGCTAAACCATTTATCTCAGGATGATATGGAGCTGAGGCTAACTTAGAAATGCCCCATTCCAAGCATTCCTTAGTTAACGCTGGTCCTACATAAGGTGGTGCGTTATTGGTGAGAACTTTCTCAGGACATTCATGCTGTGCTATTATTTCTTCTCAGAGAAACTTAGCAATTGCAACACTGTTTCCTTAGTCAGTGCTCAAACTTCTACCCATTTTGTAAAAGAATCAACAGCCATCACAAAGTATTCTTTCCGGCCACTTGCTAACGTAATATGACTGTTTTCCATTGAGATCAACTCAAAAGGATAATGTGACATCACTGACTTGAGCTGCACCTTGGATTTTGCTGCTGAGAACTTAGAGCAAACATCACATTCTCATAAAATCTGAAGGACCGTAGCTCTCATCTCTGACCACCAATACCAAGCTTTCACTGCTTTCCATAGCTTCTCATATCTGAGGTGACCTCCCCATTGCACATGGAGATCTCTGACCACTTGTAGATGATTGGATTTCTCTACATAAATCCTATTCCTTGATAGAGCTTCCCGGGCTTCCTGCATCTCAACCTCTCCACAGGCCAACAGTGCTTGGGACAATAAGTCAAGAATCTGATTTTCTAACCCTGGACAGTAGACAATACCATAATCATACCCAGAGAGCTTCTCTGCATACAATTGAATTTGGCCTTGTAAGTCTTCCTTGGTCCAAATTGCTCTCAAAGCTGCGTAGTCAGTGAAAATAATAAATGGCATTCCTAGGATATACATTCTAAAATGTTCCACCACCCATACTATTGCTAATCATTCACTCTCAGTAGCTGAGTATTTCCTTTGAGTGGTTCCCAAAGTCTTAGAACCATACACAACAGGATATCAGAATAACTTCAACTCTCCTTCTTGAGTAAAAAAAGCACCAAGACCAGTTGAACTTACATCTGTCTCAATGTAGAACAACTTTGACCAATTGGGGAATCTTAATATGGGGGCCTCAGAGAAATTCTTGTTTAGCTCCAAAAAGCTTGACTCTTGCTCTTTTCCCCAAACAAATTGGGTGTTCTTCCTTGTTAACGCAAACAATTGCTCTCCAAGTGCAGAGAAATTAGGTATGAATCTCTGGTAGAAATTTACTGACCCCATAAAACCCTGAACCTCTTGGACTTACTGTAGCAACCTCATACTTAACAACGGGGTAACTCTCTCAGGACTTGGTTTAATCCCTTGAGAATTCACAACATGCCCTAACACCTTGACTCTTGACAGACAAGCTTAGTCTTAGATACACTAATATTCAACTTTGCTTTCTCAATCTGATGAAATACTTGATCAAGATCCTCTATATATTGTTCCAAGGAAGGGCTATATACAGTAATATTATCTATATATATCAAAACACACCTAGGCTGAATTCCTGTCATAATTTGGTCCATTACCTGCTGAAACACAGCACCTGCTGTCTTCATTCCCAATGGCAAAAATTTCCATTGATACATACTGTCAGATGTAGAGAATGCTGTAAACTCCTTAGACTTCTCATCAATTAACAATTGGTGATAATCCTTAGTCATATCTAATGTGGTGACCAGGAAGATCCAGCCATAGCGTCCAGCTGGTCTTCAATACAGTGCATTGGGTAGGCATCATTTACAATATCCTTATTCACTATTTGGAAATCAATACAAACATGTATATTCCCATCTGGCTTTGGGACAAAAACCATCAGAGCTGAGTAAGGACTGATAATTTCCTCAATCAGGTTGGCCCTTTGCATTTTCTCCACCTCTTCTCTAATTGCAGCAACTGCAGCAGGACTATGACGAGGTACATATCCTTTGTACGGCTTCCCAGTCAACCTTTTTATGACATAGGGTGGACCAGTTCTCCCCAAATCATATTTTTCCAACAAAAAACAATTACTCCATTTTCACACCAGAGTATACACCGGGTACCTGGTGCTTCACTTGGACATAGTATACAGGTTAAATTGTTGAAGGGCACATAAACATAAGAGACAGTAGGTTTGTTTGTTGTGACTTCCCCAACTACGGGCATCCAAACTCCAATGCGCTGACCTTGCTGAATGTCCACAGGAACCGCACAAGTGTTAAAAAACTTCCAGGACTTAAGGAGTTTACCATTTGATCCATTCTCAAATATTGCCACATTTGAGGATATATGACAAGGCAATTCTGGGATAACTTGTCCTCCCTGCGTTCCACAATTCAAAGCTACCAGTTTCAACCAGGCAATTCCCTTTGATGGAATGGAGCAATATTCCTCGTGTAGATGACCACTGACTGAACATCTTCTGGAGCTGGCAGAATTGTCAGCTGCTGATAAGTGTACTCAACTCCTTCATGAAACAAGACATTTTTGACAGTGTCCAGGCTCACCTTGGCCTCAACAATCCAAGTCATACCAAGCAGAACATCAAATTCTGCTCCTAGTAAAACTACAGCGGAAGTCTTGACCATGGTATTTTTCCATTTTATTACTACCTCGTCAAACACATCTAGTTCAATAGTGGTAACCCCATCTTCAGAAGATAAAGTCAAATTGACCAATCTTGATGAGTCCATACTATGTTTATGGACAAAGTTCTTTGATACTGCTACCCCAGCACAACCTGGATTGTATACTGCCTTTTCTGGGATACCATCAAGCAAAATATCCAGAAGGATAACCCCTTGCAATTCCCACACAAAATGTTTTGCAATTAATAATGCTGGCATGCTCTGGGCCACCTTCTTATGCCATTTTACTTCTTTGAGCCAATCCACGGTCAACTGGACCTGCACAGGCTACCACGTAATCTCCCTGTCTTCCTTCATACCCAAGTGCACATCCAATATCCACTCATCTGGAGAGGCGTCTGGACTTCCCTCAGGCAGAGTTGGATGAGAGACATCAATTTCCTGTACAGGTGGCTCCACTGGTTTGCTGGCGCTTTTCCTGTACTCCTTCAAGGCCTTTCCAGATCAAAGTCTCATTCTCCCATTATTCTCTGAATTACTGAGCTCAGGTTGGGAATACCTAAGCCCGCCTTTCTTTTCCCAAGTCCTTAAACATAAATTTGGGGTGTTCATTGTCAAATTCCGCATTATTGGGAAATTTCCCAGCAAAATGGCCATCTTTCCTGCAGATCCAGCATCCCTTTGCCATAGGAAGCTTACACGCCTGTTTAAATCTAGACATACAATCCTTATCTGAGGGACTTCTAGGACGTCTGGTTCTCTCAGAAGACCCTTACCCTGCAACCACATGAGCTCCTACTCTTGAGCGCAGAGCACTATGGGGAGGACCACCAAGATCCCATTCCATTTGAATGACCTTTTGAACATTTTTTGACCATGATAACTTCTCATGGCACAGCATAGAAGCCTGAGTTCTCAACCTGGGCCACATTCCAGTGAAGAAAGCATCCTCCACCAGATCCTGATTGTGTTCCACATCTACAAAAGCTAGGAACTCTTCCATTTGTGAAAGATAAATTGACACTTTTTCATGGCCAGCTTGAGTGACATCTCGGGCTTTCTGCAGAGCATCACCAGGTCTGAGGATTACTGTGTAACTGGCTCAAAATTCCTCCAACAATGTGGTCCAATTGCTGGCTTTACGTCTTTCAAACCACTTGAAGCAGGCAGGACCTGAAAGAACTTCCAATCAATTATGTTTCTCTTCATCCTCCAGACCAGAGGCTCAGATAAGGAAACCCTCTAGGAAAACATTTTCTTTCTTTGGATTTCCAAGAAATGGTGACATTTTGGCAAGCATAGACTGGACTCCTTTCACCATGGGTTTTTTATGCCCCTGTGTTGGGCTCTGTGGCGGATTCAGGTCTAACCAGTTTATCCTGCCATTATCCTGCCCTTGACTCTTATTGCCATTACCTTCCTTTGACAAAGCTTTGAAGAGCTTTGTCTCCAGAGAGGCAATTTTATGGGACAAAACTTTTTTATCATCCCGCCAACAGGCCATGATCTCAATGCTCTTTTCCTCCCTTGCCCTTAAAGCTTCAATTTCACAATTTGCCTTTGCTTTCACTTGTTGTAAGATTTTGTCCCATCCTACTAACAGGTTTCAGGAATCCCACACATAGATTTGGTTTCCTTGGGCGGGAGTACCTTCTTTTGCAAAGTAATCAGAATATAACTCTTCAAACACAGCCTTTACTTCCATCAAGGACTCCTCAGGCACAGTCTTGGTGACCTCCAAGCTTGCCCAAGCTTCCTCCAACAAACTTGTGGGAACCTCTTTTCTGGCAGCAGCAGTTTCCATGTGAAGTACTCCAAATTTGGCCCTTTCAAAATTTAATAAAGATGACATAATAATTGAAAAGGCAGTCAAGGGGAAAGCGTCAAAATCAACAATATATCTTTATTAAAGTTTAGCTGGTTTTGCTTATATACCATTCAGGGCATATTTGGCTGAAAACCCCTCTGGTTCCTGAATTGACCTATGATTCATCTCATGTGGTCTATGATGTTTGAGTCATCCAAACCTAGATATTTACCTAAAAGATCATCAATATTTCTCAACCTATGAGAATCAACCTACAATGGGAAGAAGTCACCTGACTCCATTCATCCCAATGTACCAATTCAGCATGGAGCTTCCTCAGCTCCTGGCGCCAAAACCCTGTGAATTAAACATCCCAAAACTCAGCTATTGATGTTTCAACTGGGAACCAGCTGATCAATCCTGAATTTCTAGGCATCCTTGCCTTTATTTAGTTATCTTCACATTTAATGGTTTTTTGCCTTAAAATCCATTAAAATGCTTTGAAACTCAAACCAGGCGCCACCCCAGCGCCCCAGCGGCTCAGCGCCTGAAAAGATTTGATAGCGGCGCCTTGGCACTTCTCAAATCCATTAGACGGCGCAGTGACGCTTTTAACTCAATGCATTTGCCAACGCAGCGCTTATAACCCAAAATTTGGGGGTTTACTCATGATTAACCTTAACCAAACTTTTTGACACAGTCAAAGCAATTAACCAATATAATTAAATCCTCATTAATTATATTCCTGTGTATTTATTTATTAATCTTTCTAATTAATTAAACCGTTTTTGAGACACCCTTTCTCCCAAATTGACTCAGCCAATATTGCCTTCTGTTTTATATTGAACCTAGAAATCCATTTTTCAGGATTCTTTACCTTAAGACTTCCAATACAACCTATCTACATGCAATAATCATAAAACCAAGATGACTTTATATTTTGGAGCATTTATTTGGCTAAATACTCAATAGTGACTGTTGTACAGTCACAATAGAGTTTGTGCTTTGTGAGTCAATTGAGTGTCTTGCAGACATGTGTGAGGTGTCCCTCTTTTGTTTTTGAGAAATAAGGACATTGTTGAGGTAGCATAATGTTTCAAGAGGCCATTTGGCACTTGGTTCATCATGGTGACAAATATTGCAGGGGCGTTGGTCATCCTAAAGTTCATTAATTTACATTTTAACAATCTAACTTGTGTAAGGAACACAGTATTTGGTATGGCTTTCTATTTTACTTCTTTTGATTATAATCAGATGTGAGGTCAATCTTTGAGAAAAGGTTTTGCTCCAGAGAGTCTTGCAAATAGATCTTCTATGAGTGGAAGGGGGCATTTATTTTTTTACTGTATTTGCATTTAGTGCTCTGTAGTCAGTTGCTTGGCAAAGGGATCCTTCCTTTTTCTTTATAAAGAGTACCGCTTCCCCCACAGGGATTCAGATGGAAAAATGAAGCCTTTAGCTAGGTTATCCTCCATATGACTTTTGAGGGTTTTTGTCTCCATGCAAAAATTCTGTAGAGGGGTGCAGGTTTGGGCATAGCCTTGCATATATCAATGTCATGTTTGACCTCCTGTTTAGGGGGTAGCTCTGTGAGCTCTTCCTTAAATACATGAGTGTATTCATTTAGGAGTGCTCCAAGCTCTGGGAAATGAATTTTGATTGTTTGTATGCTATTAAATTTGGTGTACTTCATATATGGAGGATACTGTCTTTGGTTAGACGTTATGAGTCATCTTGGTTTATGACCTGGACAAATACTGTGTTTCTTAGGATGAGATCATTGGGTTCTTTGAGGATGTTGAAATTGACTCTGTTGTGTTTGATGGTCATGGTTTTTGTTTTCCAACATACACTGGGGTTCACACAGAGAACCAGTCAATGCCTGCTACAATTTTCATGTTTATGTTGTTTATACAAGTCCTTTGATGGACGTTTGAATGCCTTGGAGATCAATTCTTAAGGGAGTTGTCCGCCTTCAAGTACAACTTTTGATTTGTCTACCATTATGTTGTATTTAAAATTAGATTTGGCAACTGGTATCTTGTATTTGGTTACAAATGGTTTGATAACCATAGTGTGCTGTGCACCAGAGTCAAAAAATTTAATGTATGATATTTGTAAGTGCATGGGTAGGCAAGAAGCTGTGAGAAATCTTTAATTTTTACATTCATAAAAATGGAGGATTTTGGGACAGGTGGAATGCAAGCAGCAAAGTTCATGCCTTGGTACAATTTCTTGTTGGTTTGGGGGAACAGGGGCACTTAAGCCAGTTCCCCCTCCTCTTTTCCCTGTTCCTCTGTTTTGAGACCTTTGAGGTCAGAGAATGTGGGTTCAGATTCATAGTGGGTTCTATTTCAGCATTATTCACTGTGGCAGTGTCCTCTTTCTTGGGACAGGAGCGGTTTGCGCTCTGGCTGCAATTGCCATTGTTTAGATTGGAGTTGCTGTTGTTGTGGTTGGTGTTTTGGCGCTTTTTCAATTAGAATTATCTCTGCCATTGCATTTTAGGAGCAGTTGTTGTTAGGTGCAGCATATTCCATGTTTGTGTGTTTTTTTGCACACTTGGCTTCTGCAATAAGCGCAGGCATGGAGGTGTTGGCCTTAGGGCAGATTAGGGCAGCAACAGAGAGTTTCATTCTATTGATGAATGATGCTCTAGTGTGCACACCTTCAGCTTGTGCTGGGTTTTGAATTTTGCAACATATTTCCTCAAATTCATTGGAGTAAGCTGTGACAGTTGTCTTCTGAGGAAGATTGCTGAGCTATATTGCAATGTCTTGGAGGGATTCAGTGATGCAGAAGTTGTGAGTGATGTCCGCTTTGAACTCTTCCCAGTTGTCAAGCTGGTCATCAGTTTGTGAACTGATCCAAGTAGCAAACCAGTTATCTGCAGCCTTGTAAAGCGCTTTCTGGCTTCCTGGACCCATTTTTTGTGGGGGATGCAGCTGGTGCAGAGTTTAGCGGCTGAGTGGTCTAGTCAGTTAATGTTGTTTTCCTTGTTTTTGCTAAAGAACTTGTCAATACCAATGTACTTGGTGTTGGTAATTTCACCCGTGATAGGTGGTTGTGCGTTAGTTTGTGGTTGGAGAGAGCAACTGTATTGAATTATCTTGGCACATGCTTTGGGCATGACCAGTCCTTTGAATACAATGTATTCACTAGGTATATCTTCATTGATATTGTGGGCGCAGAAATATCTTTTCCAGGTATCCTGGGATGTGGCTTGCTTTAGTGCGTAAGCAAAGGTGGGTGGGTTCTGTTCAGTCATTTTCTCTTTCACTGGTGCATTTGAAAACCTGTAGCTGCTACCAGTGATAAGGAGCGC
Organism: Entomophthora muscae; assembly: GCA_014839935.2. Taxonomy (NCBI): domain Eukaryota; kingdom Fungi; phylum Entomophthoromycota; class Entomophthoromycetes; order Entomophthorales; family Entomophthoraceae; genus Entomophthora; species Entomophthora muscae. The sequence continues at coordinate 384,516 of QTSX02001461.1, read as the reverse complement.
CTTTTGGGGAAGCTATGAATATGAGAGTAAGAAGGATAGAAGTATATTTTAAAAGATAATAATTTAGATTTATATAGCTTTGGCTGTGGCAGAGATTTGGTTGGATTGCACTTAGGGGTTGATCATGTGCAGTATGGGTTTGAGTTGCTAGATACTTGGACAGTCATGTGATATTGGTTTGTTGCCGTTTCCAGCATGCCAAACTGGATATTGGAAAGGCACCAAATTGGGCAATGACTGGATGTTAGTGGGTTGGTGGTAGCCAGAATACTTGTACATCCAGACCCTTGACATTTACTTGTCACCATAGCTTTTAAAATCTATTAAAAGTGACATGCAACTGGCAACAGCACCCATGTTGACACTTTGTTGACATGGTCACTGTTGACTCAAAACTTGAAATCTACTATGTTTTTTACTAGTTGACCTAGCTTAATTCCCATTTTTTAAAGCGTTCAGGGGTGCAAACCCAGAAAACACAGCAAAATTGTGACCATTTTGACAGAATTAAATATTAAGCTTAATTGAGATCTTGATTTAACTAATTTTCCTTTACTTTTACTAATAAAAATTATTATATTTATGATTTGTTTTCACAACGTAAAAGTGTCAATGTTGACACTTTTTAAGCCAAACTTATTTTTGATAACAAACATGAAACATCTACAATAAAAAAATAAGTGTGCACTTAAAAATATTTTTTATTAAATCAATATATTGAAAAAGGTATTGCACATATAGCTGATTGTTGAAATGTTCATCTTATAAATTTATCTGTGGCACTTTTTCTGTCTTTAATGTAATAAATAATTGGTGGCTAACAGAAATCTAATAATTTAAGTGTGAGTTAATATGTAACTTAATATAGAATTTTTTTAATAATGATGTCAAGAATTGAAAATGTTGTCTATTTTCTTGCAATCATCCACTGGAGTGGATTTAAGCAAATTAGAGTGGTGCAATTTAGCCTAGATTTCTATGCCACCTCCTATTAAAGATGTCATAAGTGGCAAAGTCAACACTATACCTTTTTGATATCTACCAACAATTTCTTATAAATGCAACAGTAAAATATCATATTCCCATTCCCAAACATCATTTTTATTTAACAAATAAAGAGCTTTGATAATTTTTCAACTTATTTTTATGTTTTTTATTTTATTATGTGAACAAAAATTCACCAAAAACGGTTAATATTTGCTAGTTTGCTTTGATTTAATTAAGTGTACTATGAAAACACATAGTAAATTTCAAAAATAATGTTGACAGTGCCAATGTTTTCTTTGAAAATGTCTACAATTTTCCTAATTATTGGTGAGAATTCAGCTTTTTTACTAATTGTCACTCATAATGCCAACACTTTTCATTTCTCACATATAAAACTTTATGTTTTACATAATAAAAACATTTAAAATTTTAACATGTTGTATTTTTTTACTTTTTTCTTTCATATTATTTAATTTTTTTAAAAATTGTATCTAAAACCACTACTTTTACATATTTCTTTTAACTTGTTATTTAAAATTCTAATAAATAAAAACTTTTTACAATATTTTTATAATTTAAATTTCACTAAAAGTATTATAAGTATTAAGTTTAAATATGATGATTTCAATAGTTTTTTGTTTTGTTTTTAAATACAAAGCTTTACCTCAGAACTTTTTACTTATTATTTTAGGACAAGAATACTTCAAAGCAACAAAAGTATACCAGGCGTCCCTCTAAGGCCCTCAAGACCCCCGAGCAGAAGCCTTCATCTTCAAAGAAGGCTGCCCCCAAGCCCTCCCCTGAGCTTTCTCCCAAGCAGAGTTAGCACACTCCACTGGTGGAGAGAAATCTGATGGTTCCCTCACAGACCACAATTATTACAGCTTAGCTTCAGATGAGGAACCCAAAAAGAAGCCACACTAGGCCAAAAAGACTTCCAAGAATAAGTCTCCTACACATGAGGAGAACTGTGACAATCCCCCTTCTGCTTCCCCCCACCAAACTCCCCTCCTTCCAGCTTGTCAGGGGATGACTCTAATCCCCAGCCCAACTACTTTCCTGGCTTCTGCCATGTTTCTGCTGGCCCTTGGGGCCCTCTTGTGGCACACAACATTTGCAATGTTGATGGGAAGTTTAAGGTTTCTTTCTCTCTGCCTAATTACTTCCCCATTATGAGCGTCAAAGGGGGCCACCCATGGTGGCTAACAGGTAAATCTTCTCCTACAATAACGCCAGCCAGGGCTTCAAGAGCCACCACTATACCTGAGAGGACATATCTTTCCCAGTGCTGCTCAACACTGTGCACTGGGACTTATTACAAACTATCAAGGGCAAGCACACTTATGTGATGCCAAATACTACCATAGCCCGCCTCCTAAAGTGGTACATCATCCAGTTTATGCCCACTTTAAAAGACCTTTCCCCCACCCAGTTGACTGTGCTTGCTTGCAAGTACCTCTCCCCAACTAACTTGAAGAGGGTGCCAGCCCACAATCAGTTGGTAAAGTTTGTAAGCAATAGGTGTCAAGCCTCTAATTCCCTGGCTAAGAGCGCCACTACCATCAAAGACCTGGTCCTTGCAGATGCTCTAAAAAACTGAGGATAGTGAGATGTTACTGCTCCATGACAATGGGCAGGAAGTGAAGGATAGGATTATAGCCTGTGTCACAACCCAAAACCTGGAGCAGCTCAACACTGCTACCACCTGGCTGTGCAACAGCACATTTGCAACAGGCTCCATCTTCTTAAAGAAGCTTTGGGTGCTGCACAGGCAATTTTCACACAGGCTATCCCCCTTGTTTTCTTCCTCCTGCCTGTGCTAAGACATAGGTCTACACCAGAGCCTTCAAAATTTCCCAGGATGCTTTGAGCTCCTTTCCCATTAACAAGCTCCCCACTCCCATCATACCACCAGAGAAAATTCTCCCTCCTCTGAGAAGGATGACTCAGCCCTAGTTGATGAGCAGCTAGCTTATGTGTGCTCACTTGGGCTGAAGGTTATCATCAAGGACTTTGATCTTGCTCAGTTCCAAGCCTTCAAGGCCACCTTCAATGGAGAAGTACAGGGCTGCTTCTTCCATTTTAGGAAGGCCCTCATCAAGCATCTTAAGAGTGAGAAGGGCCTCTTTGAGAAGTATCTCAACAATGGTAAAGGAAAGTGTCTCTTTTCCTTGACTTAGTTTGCTGTCTTGACTTTGTGCAGCCAGAGCAAACTGGGCTTGGATTTGAGGCCCTCCCAGAGGATGCTTATTTTAAGAAGCACTCCAACATTTTCAAGGGCTATCTTGATTACTTTGAGAGCCAATGGGTAGGAAAGAAGGTGACTGCCCAGAGAGGAAAGGGCAAGGCCATTGCACCATGGAACTGCCAGAGCGCCTATCTCAAGGGGGAGATGAAGACCACCTCAAGCCTGGAGGTGTGGCATAAACACCTTAAGGCAAAGTTTGGGGCCAACCCCAAGTTCAACAAGTTCTTCCTCAAGCTGCAGGAGGAGCAGACCCATAATGTCTCTAAGTTTTGTGACCTGGCCAATTGGTTGGCCCCCAAGAAGAGGAAGAGTAAGGAGAAGGACTACCAAGAGGCTTTACAGAAGGTAGTCAAAAAAATACAAGGTGGCAGATATTAAGAAGTACCTTGAGAAGGTGGCTACTGCCCTTGCTGGCGGCTTTAATTAGCCCATTAAATCTTGCTTTGCTTTGCCTTTATATTTTTACCTTTAAACTTTTTATTTATTGATTTATTTATATTTTACTAATATTTTTAGGTATAGATGGTAAGTTTCAAGTACAGTTTCAAGGTGGTTTTGTAAGAAATATTGTATATTTTGTTAGTTTATCTTCAAAAAATGAGATATTTTAAGTTGTGATTATTAAAGTATAATAAATTATGTTGTAACTGTGCTGTTTTAACAGAATTACAAGGGGTGAAATATCTGGAAACTAGATACTATTCTTTATTGAGGGATAAGTATTATATAGTCATTGTGAATTGTGGATAACAGAACATGATAGAGTTAATCACATGGTGGGATGGTGAAGGGGGTAATCTGATCCTGGTAATGAGTCAAGCTCCAAAACAAAGTATCCACTGTAGGGGATCAACTTCTGTTCATGTTGTTGGATTTTGAAGTGTGAGTCAACTTCCTAGTTTGGCTTCAAGTGACTGGATAATCAGATTGCGGGGCATAAACCTGCTTACTTGGAACCTTGCTGGAGAGTCAAGCCTGCTGTTTCAACACCCCCTTCCCCTGACTGAGGGTCAGCCTCCTCTGGGGGAAGGTTGTCAGTGAGGTTGTTGGGAGCCCGGGCACCATACTGGACTAATTGTTTTTTGGTGGCAGGTAGGACAGTCTCACATTGCTTTTGTCTTGCTTTACAGGGTCTTAGGTGTTCATGATGGAGGACTTTGTCTATTTTGCATTTTCTGAGTCCTTGCACAAGGTAAGTGTTGTTTTTTTACCTTTAGGATTATGGCAGGGCCAACTTTTTCTGGCTGTAGTTTACTTTTGTCAATATTCATTACCCAGACTTTGTCACCAACCTCATGTCTGCCTTAGATGAGGATAAAGGTATTCTGTAGACCTTTTTCTTCTCTTTCTAATTGGTTTCTATTGGCCTGTATGACTTGAGGGTCCAGGTGGGGTGGAACTTTACTGGGCATTTCTAGCTTGGGTCCTGATAGCGCTTGGATCATATAGGGTTATGTGCCATAAACTATCTCAAAGGGGATTTTCCTGGTGGATCTGTTCATGCTGGTCTGGCATACAAGCAATACAGTTAGTAGCTGCTTATACCAGTCCCCAGGTCTCCTGGCAGTGAGCTTGGCCAGAGCTTATACTAGGCTGCCATTCAGCTGCTCCGCGTGTCCATTGGCCTGTGGATGGTATGGTGTTGTGACGGTGTGTTTGACCCCGTTCTTGATGAGATACACATTGGTGTCTTGGGAGTTCAATTCTTTGCCCCCATCAGTTATCAGGAGTTCTGGCTTTCCAGACTTACTTATTATCTCCTTGCCAATGAATTTCCATACATCATTGCCAGTGTGTGCCTTTACTTCTTGGGCTACTAGCCATTGTGTAGCAAAGTCAATGGTGGTGATGATGTATTCCTTATCATTGTGTTTTCCTGGCATGAGTTCTACAATGTCTAGGGCCCATACCTTGAAGGGTAGTTGCAAGCAAATAAGTAGTACAGACTTAGGTGGGGTACTGCTTTTTGAAAAAATTTCACATACCTTGCATTAGTCTAAGGCTTCCTGGACATCCTGGTATAGGGTTGGCCACCATTCTTTGTGTTTGAGGAATTTGTAGAGGTTGCAGCTTTTGGTATGTCCTAGGTCTCTGTGGTAATGTAGGATGGTGTCTACTTGCTGATGTGTAGGGATGTAAGAGACAGTGGTTCTGTTGGTCATTTTGTGATGTAAAGTCCTATACACGCTGCAAATAGGTGTTCATTCTTGATGACCGTTTCTTTTGTGATGTCAGTGGTGCCAGGAGGAAAGCCTTTGTCCTTTGTTTGGAGTACCAGTAGGGGCCATTCTGGGTTGAGCCCATCCTTGCCCCTTGTGGCTCTAACATATAGGCTCAAGAGTGCATCTGCCATGACAAGTTCAGGACCAGGTTTGTACCGTATGATCATATTGAACCTTTCTAGGAGTTTCATTCATTGTGCTTGTTAGCAGGAGAGATTTGTTGCGTTTTAAAGTATATGAGGGATTTGTGGTTGGTTAATGCTATGAATTCCTCCTGTTGTTCCAAGTAACAACAGCATTTGACCAGTCAGTGCACAATTGCCAACAATCCCTTGTCATGTATGGTGTATTTTGCTTGCTGTCTGTCAGTTTATGTGATTCATAGGAGACAGGCAGTAAATTGCCATCATTGTTCTTGATTTTTAGTACTTCCCTGAAAGATGCATCATAGGTGTATGTCTCTATTTGATATCCCCTATTGTGTTTGGGGGGGGGTATTTTAGGATGGGTGCGGTTGTGAGCTTCTTCTTAAGCCATCTGAAACAAAGGCTGTGTTGGGTGTCCATATGAACTTGGATTTGGTGCCAGTTATGGTGGACAGATGTACAGTCAGGATACCACAGTTAGGGATAAATTTTCATGTGTAGGCAACCATCCCCAAGAATGTGCAGAGTTCTGACTTGTCCTTTGGAGGTGGCTTTTTGCAAATGACCTGAATCTTCTGGCTGTCAGGCTTGATGCCATCTTTCAAAACTACGTGTCCCAGGAAGGGTAGCTGCTCACAGAAGAATTGGCATTTAGAGGGCTTGGCTAGCAGTTTGTGTTTCACCAGGGTAGCAAATACTGCCTCCAAGTCCTTGTGGTGTTACTCTAACAAAAGGCTGTGGACAATAATTTTGTCCAGGTACACCAGGGAATGCTTGCCAATGTTGGAGCAAACACCTTGTTCATAAAAGCCACAAAGGTTGACGGAGTGTTTGTCATTCTGAAATTGAGCACCACACACTTGTATGATCTGTACTTAGTGTGGAAGGCTGTTTTGGGTATATCTTTCTCCTTGATACGGGTTTGGCTGTAGCCTGCAGTTAGATCAATCTTGGAGAAGACTGTGGCGCCGCCCAGGGCATCAAAGAGGTTTTCAATGAGTGGAAGTGAATAACAATTCTTGATGGTGACTTTGTTCAGAGATTGGTAATCTGTGACTAATCAAAGGGTACCATCTTTCTTTGTCACAAAGAATAAAGCAGCACCAAAGGGAGACTGTGAGGGGCGGATAAGTACTTTCTCTAACGCCTCCTTGAGATAGGCGTGTATGGCGTCATCTTTGTTTGGGGTAAGTTGGTAGATGGGTTGCACCTTAGGTACAGCTCCCTTGAGTTGGATTGAATGTTGTATGTGTTTCTCTGGTGGCAACCCTGGTAGAGCCTCTTTGAAGATTTCTAGATGAGGGGCTACAATTTTGCAATCCTGAGAAGTAGTGGTATCCTGGTGATCTTTTAAGTGTATGATCTTGTACTAGAAGGAGTCCCAGTCAATTGCCTTAAGGTTCTCCTTTTTGTCCAGGGTTTCTGTAATGTGTACAAAGATGTGGTTGTGCAGGAGCTGGTCCACTGAGTCAGATAAGATCTGGTAATTGACGCCTTCACGCTTGATAGTCAATACTGAGGTTGCCCAGTCTACATGGGGGTTATTACTTTGCAACCAGTCCAGTCACAGCACAATATCAAATTTGGGAAATCAATGACAAGGCCCTGGATATTGAAATGCAGGTTCTCTAGCATGACAGAGAAGGGGGAAGTTTCCCTTGTCACGGCAATGTGATTTTCATCAGCTAAAACCACGTTTTTAATCTGTAAAAGATTAGTGATTAGCTTGAACTTGTCTACAAAGCTGCTGTTGACAAGGGTTTAGTTGGCGCCCTAGTCCAAGAGTGCTGAGCTAGTTTAACTGCAAAAGCAGAAAGGATAAGACATTAGTTTATTGGGATGTCTGACAATGGTGTAAAGTACCGTTTCTTCCAAGGGCACTTGGATATTGGGCATTGATCCACGTCCTCAGGGCGGTACTCATTGTTGGGCAAGTTGGGATATGTGCAGGGAGAGCTTGGCTCTCTTAGTGCTCTCCCTGGGCTTTTCCCTTGTCATGGTTATCTTAGGTGGCCGTGCCGCAAAAGTGTGTATGGTTTGGCTGCCCATAGTTCCCATTTATGTGTCCATTTAAGCCTGAGGGTTTTGTTAAGTTGTTGCTGTTGTTGTTTTCAGGAAGCAGGCAGTTGGAACGCCCAACTAAGTGAGAGTCCTTGGCTTACTCTCTTATCCCAGTTTGTGCCCTGTGAAGAGCATTGGACGTTTGTTCTGCTTTCTCTGCCTCACAATACAGGCTCTGCAAGTTGGTCACATGGTCTAGGTTTACATGTCTCATTATGTGCAACTTGAGTGTGTTGCAGTACATGAGACGAGTAGTTAGGGTGTCAAAAGCCATATCTGAGGGGGCACATAGTTGTAAGATCTTTGTATGCTTGGGTGAGCTCCTTCACTATGCCTGTTTGAATGAGATTCTAAACTTGGAGTATGATTATTGTTGAAAATTGGCGTACACTGGCAGATTCAACAGAAGAATTAGGAGACAGGGAAACACACTCACTATATTCCTTTGAATGTGAAGATTCCAAAGAAATTGACCAACTTGGTTTGTAATGGTTAACTTTATTGGGTCCTATACAAGTAGGTAAAAATTCTACCCCTTGGTGTTTACTACCAATACCTTATATAGGGGTATTCTCATATTACTATTCATCAGTTGCTGGCAATGTCTTCTAGGACATTCCAGCGCACTGTAGAGGCTTGGTTATGCTGGTGAAGAAAGGGACAGCTTCCCATTTTAGGACACAATCACTCAATGCTGTGGCACCTAGTACAAGGGTGCCCTCTGCTAGAGCACCAGATAGCACTCATATTTGGTATACAGAAACTTCTATATTCAGACCTTATTTGGTATGGAAGTTGAATCAATCACTTGAATTGAACCTGGTGCCTCAGTGTTATTTCCTCTCTAAGCTGGCGTCTCAGCGCTTGATGTTAATTATTGTGGCGCTCTGGTGCTTGCAAATAATTGTGCTGGCGTCCTGGCGCTTGATGTAAACTGTAGCGGCACTCTGGCGCCAAGAATAATTAATGCTGGCGTCACAGCACTTAGTATTTGGGGTGGCGGCAACATGGTGTGATTAATCCTTGGCGGCAATGTCATGGATCACTAATCATGCATTTAATTATGTGATAAATGACACTAATTTCACAAATGGTAATTGATTGGCCCTAGTTAATTGCCAATAGTTGCCTAATGAATTAAGCTTTCCATAATCCCTGGTCAACAATTCTTCACATATCCTCCCACTTGACCAGGGCTACTCTTCATTATTTCTCCCATGAGTGCCTACAATAGTAACCCAACTTCCTTGCGGCAAGTCTACCAAGGTCTCATGGCTGGTATGACGGCCAAAGATTGTAAGGTGTTTATATGTATGCTGCACTCTTCTTGGGTCTGTTTCCTGAATCAGCAATTTCCTGCAAACAGTTGTCAGTTGTTGGCCCAGGACTGCAATACCACAGTGGCAGGGTCAGAATGTGGCACCATCACAAATGTTGAAGGGGAAGAGGATGCTGACTCTATTTTTGCTGAGATTGAGGTGCCACTTGTTTGACTCCCTTGTCAGGGCTTTGAGGATCTGTACAATTGGACCAACAATATTGTCCTCAAAACTGCTTCCTCACCATTTGCAACGCCCTCCATGTTAATTTGCGCTTGTTGCAACTCTGAAGAGCTGCCCTCTGCTTACCCTACCATCATCAATTGGTTTGGGGTAAGCCATCACAAAGAGATGTTATATGTGTATGTCCAGGTGCTGTTTGCCAAAGACAATGCTGTGACACCAATCCAATTAGGAGCTTGTTACCACTGTAGTTATTGTCAAAACCGCAGACTCAACCCGCCAACAAGGTTCCAACCAAGCAGGTTTGTGACCTGCAATCCAATTACCCAATCAACCAAAGCCAGACTAGGAGGTCAACTCAAATTATCAAATCTATCAACATGAACAGATGATGATCCTTCATGGTGGATATCTTGATTTGGCAATTGACTTGTTATCAGGATCAAGCCATCCCCTCTTCCATCCAGCTGTGTGATCACCAATCATGTTCCTACTATCCATTGACTCACAATAGCTATATAGTCACTATCTTGCAATAAAGATTATTATCTATCTTCTAAATATTTTTCCCCATGTAAATCTGCTAAAACAGCACAGTTACAACATTGGTAGCACAGGTAGGTTCTCCATCCTACTGTATCTTGAAAAATTCTGCCTGTTGCCCGCACATGCTGCGGCCAATAAATCCTTGACAGAATCATGTCTGGCCTCCCGCCCAACTGGACTCTGTATACCCCTGGTACCGAGATACCTGATGGTTTTGTTCTCTACCAAAACACGGTGATCCTGTACCCGCCTTCAACACCCTGTCCGCCCAAGGGTTCTTTCAGGCATCTTCCTCAATGCCACAACCAGCTGACAAAACCACCATGCCCGCCTATGTTGCACAAAGACTTTGCAGTACCGCCTTGGAACCCTTTGCAGGGGCCAACAACAACAACACTGCTGCATGGATCCAGTCCGCCCAAAGCAAGCTGGCTCAGACGAAATGCCCACAGCAATTTTGGATTGCAGAGATCTCCATTTGCCTGACCCATGATGTTGGCACCTGGTGTGACAAGTGGCACAAAGAACACACTGACAAGAACTGGGACACCTTCAAACAGGACTTCTTGGCAAGGTTTGTGCTTAAGGATATGGCACTCATAATCATACGCCAAGTAAAGAACCTGACCCAGACAGGCACTGTTAAAGAACTCACCTGCGCCTATGAGGAACTCCATCTCTATGCCCCATTTGACATGGCCTTTGATACCCCAGCAACACACCTCATGTACTATGACGCTCTCAAGTCACACGTGATGAGACATGTGAACCTGGACCAAGTTACCAACCTGCAAAGCCTGTACCGTGAAACAGAAAAAGCAGAACAAACATCCAACGCTCTACACAAGGCACAGACTGGGAAACAAGAAAGGCCCAAGGACTCCCATCCAAGCAAGCACTCCTCTTGACCACCCCCTGGAGGCAACAGCAACAACAATAACCACAAACCCACGGGTTTGAATGGGAATGGGAATAACAGCCAGTCAAATTGTACCCATTTCTGCATCACCGCCACCCAAGGCAACCAGGATGAGGGAAAAGCCTGGGGAGAGCACTGAGCAAGCCAAGCTCTCCCCACACAACTTCTGACTTGCCTAATAATGAACGCCAACCTGAGGACGTGAATCAATGCCCAATGATCCAAGTGCCCTTGGAAGACCTGGTACTATACACCATTTCCAGACATCCCAATAAATTGATGTCTTACCCTTTCCGCTTTTGCAGTTACACAGGCTCAGCACTCCTGGACTTGGGCGCAGACCAAACTTTAGTCAACAGCAGCTTTGTGGATAGTTCAAGATGGCCACCAATCCTTCACAGATTAAAAACGTGGTCCTGGCTGATGAACACCACATTGCCGTGACAAAGGGAACTGCCCCCTTCTCTGTCATGCTTGAGAACCTCCACTCCACCATCCAAGGTCCTGTCATTGACTTCCCTAAGTTTGACATTGTACTAGGGCTGGACTGGTTACAGAAAAACAACCCCCACATGGACTGGGCAACCTCAGTGTTGACCATCAAGCATGAAGGTGTCTACCACCAAATCTACCTGGACTCTGTAGACCAACTCCTACAAGACCACATCTTTGTACACATCACAGAGACCTTGGATGAGAAGGGAAACCTGAAAGCAATTGACTGGGACTCATGCCAGTATGAAATCATACACTTCAAGGACCACCAGGACACCTCCACGCCGCAAGATTGCAACATTGTGGCCCATCACCCAGAAATCTTTAAGGAAGCGTTACCTGGGCTACCCCCTGAGAAACACATCCAACACACTATCCAACTCAAGGGGGCTGTACCCAAGGCACGCCTCATTTACAGTCTGATCCCAAACAAGGATGACACCCTGCGCGCCTATCTCAAGGAGGTATTGGAAAAAGGACTTATCCGCCCCTCACAGTCTCCCTTTGGGGCCGCTGTATTCTTTGTGGCTAAAAAGGACAGTACCTTATGCCTGGTCACAGACTACCGCGCCTTAAACAAAGTCATCATTAAGAATTGTTACCCATAACCATTAATCAACAATCTCTTTGACGCATTGGGAGGTGCCTTTGTCTTCTCCAAGATTGATCTAACTGCAGGCTACAACCAGATTTGTATCAAGGAGGAAGACATCCCCAAGATAGCCTTCTGCACTAAGTACAGTTCCTATAAATTTGTGGTACTCAACTTTGGCATGACCAATGCCCCATCCACTTTTGTAACCTTCATGAACAAAGTGTTTGCACCACACATAGGCAAACATGCCCTAGTGTACCTGGACAATATTATTGTCTACAGCCCCTTGGTGGAACAGCACCACAAAAATCTGGAGGAAGTCTTTGTGACCTTGGCACAACACAAACTGTTGGCCAAACCCTCCAAATGCCAGTTCTTCTGGGAGCAACTACCCTTCTTGTGACACATAGTCTCAAAAGATGGCATCAAACCTGACAGCCAGAAGATGCAAGCCATCTGCAAAATGCCACCTCCCAAAGACAAATCAGAACTCCGCACCTTCTTGGGAATAGTGGCCTATGTACAGCGCTTCATACCTGACTGTGGCGTCTTAACCGCCCCCTGTCCGCCATAACAGGTGCCAAGTCCAAGTTTATATGGACCCCCCAATGTGACCTCTGCTTTAGATGTCTCAAGGAAAAGCTCACGACAGCACCCATCCTACAATACCCCAAACAAGACAGAGAATACCAGATGGAAACCGACGCTTCAGATGCATCCATTGGGGAAGTACTACAAATCAAGAATAGTGATGGTGATTTCCTGCCTGTAGCCTACGAGTTGCGCAAATTGACAGATGGCAAGTGTTGATACCCAATCCATGACAAAAAACTGTTGGCCATTGTACACTGCCTAGTCAAATGGCGCTGTTACCTGGAACGGCAGGAAGAATTCACAGCACTAACCAAACATAAGTTGCTCATCTATTTCAAGACACAAGCAAACCTGTCACGCCGCCAAGCGCAATGGGTGGAAATCTTAGAAAGGTTTAACATGCTCATCCAATATAAGCCCGGGGGAAAACTTGCCATGGCAGACGCCCTGTCCTGCCTGTATGTCTGCGCTTCTAGGGAGAGAATGGGCTCAACCCAGACTGGCCTCTCCTAGTGCTCTGTACAAAAGACAAAGGGTTCCCTGCAGGCACAACCAATATCACCAGAGAAACGGTCATCAAGAATGAACATCTCTTTGCTGACTTATACGGGACTCTTCACAGAAAGATGTCGGATGGCATGACTATTCTCTACATCCCCACACATCAACAAGTTGATACCATTCTTTTCTACCACAGAGATCTTGGACATACCAAGAGCCAAAATCTATACAAATTCCTAAAATATAAAGCCTGGCAGCCAACCCTATACCATAATGTCCAGGAAGTGCTAGAACAGTGTGAGGTCTGCAAAAAGTTTGCCAAAAGCAAAACCCCGCCTAAGTCTGTACTCCCTATTCAAACCCAACTACCTTTCAAAGTATGGGCTCTTGACATTGTGGGCCCCATGCCAGGAAAGCACAACACTAAAAAATACATCATCACAGCCATCAATTTTGCAACAAGGTGGTCAGTAGCCCAAGCAGTGAAAACACATATCAGTAACAATGTCCAACAATTCATTAGCAAGGAAATAATCAGCAGGTTTGGAAAGCCAGAACTCCTGATAACCAATGGAGGCAAAGAATTGACCTCCAAAGATACCAACGTGTACCTCACCAAAAATGGGGTCAAACACACCGTCATAACACCATACCATCCACAGGCCAATGGACGCGTAGAGCGGCTTAATGGTAGCCTTGTGCAAGCCCTAGTCAAAATCACCGCCAGGAGACCTGAAGACTGGTATAAGCAGCTACTGACTGCATATCTTGTGTGCCAAACCCGAGTGAACAGATCCACCAGAAGAAGCTTGTTTGAACTGGTATATGGCACACAGCCAAATATCATTCAAGCATTGACAGGACCCAAACTGGAAATTCCAAGTCGAGTCCCCCCTTGCTCAGACCCTCAAATAATAGAGGCCAATAGCAAACAAGCAGCCAAAGAAAAGGAACACTTACAAAAGACCTTTGTTCCCATCTGCCAAAGACATGAAGTCGGGGACAAAGTCTGGGTCATGAATGTTGACAAAAGCAAACTACAACCCAAAAAAGTAGGGCCAGCAATCATTCTAAAGGTAAACAACAATAACACTTACCTTGTGCAAGGGCTTGGGAAATGCAAGCAAGACAAGACCTTACACCACAACCGCCTACGGCCCTGCAAAGCAAGACAGAAACAACAAGAAATTGCCCTGCCTGCCACCAAACAACAACTGGTTCAATATGGCGCCCGGGCTCCTGACAACCTTCCCCCAGAGGAGGCCAACCTTCAGCTGGGGGTGTTGAAACCGCAGGCTTGACCCGCCAACAAGGTTCCAACCAAGCAGGTTTGTGACCCGCAATCCAATTACCCGGTCACCCAAAGCCAGACTAGGAAGTCAACTTGAATTACCAAATCTATCAACATGAACAGATGATTATCCTTTACAGTGGATATCTCAATTTGGCGCTTGACTCATTATCAGGATCAAGCCACCCCCTCTTCCATCCAGCCGTGTGATCACTAATCAAGTTCCTACTATCCATTGACTCACAATAGCTATATAGCCACTATCTTGCAATAAAGATTATGATCTATCTTCTAAATATTTTTCCTTGTGTAACTCTGCTAAATCAGCACAGTTACAACATTATGACATAGAGCAACTAGTCAGGGAGGTTGACCTATGTATGCATGTCAAGGCCAGAGGCACCAGTGGCTTTTCCTTGCAGCACATCTATACCATTACTCAGCACAATCAGTTGTTTGAGAAGTTGCTTGCATCTGGGCATTGAAACAGCCTGCTGACTCTGAGCTTTCATGTACCATTGGGCTCAATCTTCAGGCCAGCACACCCCATTGTTTCTCCTTGGATCTGCGTTTATTTGTTCAGGCGGTGAAGGATAACAACCCACAGTTGTATCTTCCCCTGACTGTGTCTGTTGTCCACTTTATGTGGTATCCTCCCAAGGCATGTTCTTCTGGTGCTGTGGGTTTTGCAGGGTGTTGCCATGAACACTTCTATGGACTAGCCTATCAGTCAAAGGTATCCTTGCCAGCATGCTACACCTACATGGAGGATGTACTGCTCAACTGTATTACTATAGGATCTGCCTTCTCTGCTTGTGGTGGATGGGGACGTCTGGTTAGTGAGAGGAATCTTTGCTTGCCTCTGTGTGGTTAGACTGGTATGTCCCGCAATTCTCAATTGACTTGGTGCCAAATGTTGGTGGCCCTTGCTTTTTTCCACAACCAAATGGATAACAACAAGTACAAGCTGGTAGCTCCTCTGGTTCCTCTCTCTGTATTGAAATATCCTCACTCCACTCTAAACTGTTGTTCCATCCCCCATCTTCCTGCGGACAATGTTCCTTCTACAGGTACCTCTAGCAAGACTCCAGGCAATCAGCCCTCCTCCTCTGGCTCCAGACGTTGTCCTTCTGAATAGCTAGCCAATAAAGCATTGCTTCCTTATTTTGTCTTTATAGTTATACTTTATTCTTTTTTGGTTTGTTTGTATCAATTCTTCTTTTTACTCCCCCATATACTTAATTCTTTGTAGTTGTATCACTTTATTCTCTGGAAGGGGGATTTTTTATGAACTTCTTCAGGAACTTTACCTGTACCCAGTTGATCATCCATCTGTCCTTAACCTTTTTAATAGTATAGGCATCTGTGGACGTCTGGGAGATGATTTCAAATGGGCCTATCCATAGAGTAGCCAGTTTTTGTGCTCTGCCAAATTCATGTGTGTTATGGAAGAGCACCCAGTCACCTACTTGGAACTCTTGGAGAGGGGCCTGCCAAAAGTTATCCTTTTCCTGGTTCCTTATCTTCTTGACCAATGCATTGGAATAGGCTTCTGACTGCAATTGAATCAATGTGTGGGCCAACTTTTGCTAGTACACATAGGGTGACTGGGTGTCTTCTTCCCTGACGCAGGAGTATAGGATGGGGTAGCGCGGGGTGCCTGCCATTTAAGAGTTGAAATGGCAATTTCTCTGTAGAGGAGTGGATGGCAATATTGTAGGCAAAAATAACTGGCAGTAGGAAAGTGTTCCACTCAGCGGGGCGGCTAGCAGCCAATTTCCTCAAGATGCCTACTAAGGTCTCATTAACTCTCTCTACTATTCCATTTGACTTGGGGTGATAGGGTGTTGAAAATACTCCTCAGATTCCCATAAGTTCATTAAGCTTGGTCACCATGTGGGAAGTAAAGTTGTTGCCGTTGTCAGTGAGGATAACTTGGGGACAACCATGACATAATATGATCTGTTCAAGTAGTAATTTTGCAGTAGTGTTAGCATCTAAGTTGCGCACCACCTTTGCCTCTATCTATTTGGTCAAGTGGTCTATTGCAACAATGATGTACTTGGTGTGATATTTGCTGACTGGCAAGGGTCCTACAACGTCAATTGAGACAATGTGCCAAGCAAAGTTAGGCCAAGCTAAGTGGTAAGTTGTTGATTTTTTGAACAAGTTTCCCCTTTTGCATTCTTTACAGCAGCTCACTGTTTCTTGTATGTCAAAGGCCATGGCTTCAAAAAGTATATAGTTTTTAGTTGTGCAAATGCCTTTTGGAAGGCGCCATGTCCTATTGCCTTATGAGCGCAAATGATTAGATCAGCCCATTCTGATAGTCTGGGCATATTCTTATTCCTTCTAAGGTGTGTTTCAGTATACACCCATTCTTGATTTCAGTGTCTTCCAGCAGCCTATCTAGGGTGCGCTGGACTTCTTCAGGCTCATCCTGGTAGTTGCCTGCCAACATTTTATCATAAAGTAGGTCAGAGACATCAGCCAGGTGGGCTACTGTTAGTAGCTAAGACATTCCATCTGTGTTCTGATGTTTAAAGCCGTCTCTGTGTGATATTTTAAATTTGTAGGTATGTAGCTTCAACGCTCATCAGGTTAGACGTCTTTCAGGTTCTTTCAAGTTCTGAAGCCAGCGTAATGACACGTGATCTGTAATTACCTTGAAGTGAACGCCATGTAAGTATACAAAAAACTGTTTGTATGTGTATATTACTGATAAGCATTCCTGTTCAGTCACAGTGTAATTGCGCTCATGGAAGTTCAGGGTTTTGCTTCAGTAAGCTAAAGGGTGCTCTTTGCCATTGGTGTTCACCTGGGAAAGCATACCGCCCACAGCAGTCAGTGAGGCGTCCACTTGAACAATGAATTCACGGCTGAAGTCTGGATATTGCAGGATTGATTTGTTCATGAGGCTCAAGCATAGGGTGTCAAAGGCTTGTTGACAGGCTGGGGTCCAGTCAAATTTCACATTGCTCTTCAACAAATGAAAGAGGGCCTCCCCCTTCCTTGAGAAGTCTTTGAAAAAGCGCCAATAATAACCAATCATGTCCAGAAACACCTGGACATCTTGTTTATTAGACAGCACCTTCATTCTCTCTATGGCCTCAACTTTGGCTGGCTGAGGCCGTAATCCTTTGGTGTCAACCACAAAACCAAGGTATTTGAGCTGATCCTTAAAGAAGTTGCATTTTCTGGTTTTGACCTTAAGGTTAGCAGCAGCTAGGCTCCAAAAAACCTCCTCAAGGTGTTGAAGATGATCAGAGAATGTCTGTGAAAAGACATTGATGTTGTCCAGATAGACTAAAACGCAGCTCAGCTTGAGGTCATGGAGCATATCATCCATTGCACGTTGGAATGTGGCAGGTGCATTGCACAGTCCTTATGGCATTTGGGTAGGTTGGAATAGACCTTGACTGGTGACAATGGCGCATTTTTCTTGCTCCTTGGGAGTCAATTCAATCTGCCAATATCCAGATATTAGATCCATTGCAGAGAAGAACTCAGTGCCTCCCAGGAAGTCAAGTGTATTGTCAATACACAGAAGAAGAGTCCTTCTTAGTGATGTTATTAAGCTTGTGGTAGTCAATGACAATGTGGTTGCTCCCATCTTTCTTCTTGACTATGAGTACTGGAGACAACCACAGAATCTTGGGGGGAACAAGTAGACCTAGTTAGACTAGCTTCCCAATTTCCTCATCTAATGCAGGGTCAGAAGCACAACAATATTGTATGAGACAGAGACGTATAGGGCTTTCCTTGCCTGTGTTGATGTGGTGGAGTGTGTTGTGTGCACACCTCAGGTCAAAGTCATCCTTGGCAAATATCTCCTTGTATTTCTCAAGCAGGGCAAGGGCTGCATCCTGTTGAGCAACAGTGAGTCCTTGCAGTTGCTCACGTGGAACAATTGTGCATACAGCAGGAGGTATTAATTCTTCTGAAGGGAGGCCAAACTCATCCAGGGTGCCAAAATTGTGTATCTCTGTTACCTCTTCCACTGGTAATATATGCAGGTACACCACTACTTGATGGTGTTTTACCTCAATAGGAGAGTGCTTGAGGTTTGCAAGCAATACTTTTATGGGCTCATGATTAGGGAGCACAATGCCAGGCGCAGCCAGGGGTTATAGCCTAGAGCAATTCCAGGGGGTTTCTATTTCCCCGTAAAGCCCTTGAGAGATTTGTAATTCTAATCCAATGTCCATTAGCACCTGATGGCCAGCCGGGATAATATAAGAAGAGTTAGTGCACAATGGTAGACCCTTATGCTCCTCAACTTGGGTGGTAAGATGTTTAATTCAACGTCCTAATTTATGGTATTTGACTGGATAACACCATTGCAATATGCGAGGTTAATGTAGGGAGTGGTTTGGCTGCCCATCTCTGGCTTTGAGCGGTTATAATACAGAGGGGTTGCCTGCCCCAATATTTCAAGGACATTGTTCTTGAGGTCAGTCTTTACTCCACACTATCACATGAACAAGGTTCCAATCAGGATATTGTAGTTTTCATTGGGTAGCACTATTGCTGGGGCAGAGACTGCCAGGGAGCCAAAGCGTAAAGGGAGCACACTGTAGGCTCCTTGGGAGGTGGTACAGTCTAGTCCATCTGTACCATACTGTTTCTTGTGATCAATATCTAGAGCAGGCCCCATTTACCGCACTAACTTAGAGGATACTATATTTATAGGGGCCCCAGTGTCAATAATAGCTTGCACCTTCATTTTATTCACAAAAATATCAGCACAAGTGCACTTAGAATAAAAATAACTGATATTGTTTACTAATTGGATGTCTAAATTTTTGGCAGTGGAGAGGAATTTGACAATACTGTCACATAGTTCTGGGTGGTGATCCTTCATTGTTTCCATGGGAATAGCCACATTGACACCCCTAAGGGGGGTGGCATCACCCGAGCGTTGGGGTCCTGTATCAGGTGTTTTGTCTAATAACTGGTGAGCATAAGGCTTGAACACTTCCTTAGTGGCTTCTTGAGAGGCCAGAACCTTAGAACGGGTCTGTACTATATGCACATTATCAATGAGAACCTGATGAAGTACATTTCCCAAGAACCCAGTGTCAGGCGTGAAGAGTATGCTGAGTGGAACATTTGTGGATTGTGTGGATGTAGAGGGTTCCTCCTCTACTCCACGCTGAGCTTCCCTGTAATTCAGGTTCCAAGGGGGGCAGCACGTGGATACCTGTCTTCAAGTTGCAACTAGAGGCGTAATGGCCCTTCTAGTTGCAGCAATGACAGGTTACCTTAGTGAAGTTGGTTTTTGACGGGAACTTGTTGTTGTTGGTGGGGGGCTCCAAGCGCCCTGGAAAGTTGAAGACTGGGTGGGGCTTTGATCCAGTGTTGGGGGTCCAAAAGTTTCACCATGCTGGCGCAAGTAATGTACCATGCCGTCCAAGGTGCAGCTGTCTTGGAAGGCTGGCATGAGGGTTTAGTACAAGGCTTTGTAGGGCTTTACTGCTGCGCGTAAAGCTATATGGGTGTCATGCACTGTCAGGGACCCTGAGCTGGTGAGGATCTAGGCCTCAAGGTAGAAACAGTCAGCAAAATCAGTGATTGTCTTGTCTTTTATGAAGCTAATAATCAAGAACTCATTCTTCCTTTCAGTAACCTGGACAATGCTACCAAATTTGTATAATAGCACATTTTTTGCCGCTGCGTACAACCAGTCATGTTCAGGAATGTGAAGGATGATTATATTGGTACTGGCTGTGTCCATTTGATTGAGAAGTGTGGTGGCCTTGTCTTGGTTGTTGGCCCCATACATTGACATCTCAAAAAGACAAATGAAGGTGTGTACATTGCCTTTAAGGTTAAACTTAGGCAGTCTCATTGGCTTGAAATGTGTAGGGGTTTTGTCTTGAGGACAACAGCAAGGGGGGGACTATTTACAGTGGCTTTGGTCAAAGAAGTTGGTACAAGAGCTCCTGGCTGGGCCAGTTTCCTTGGATGCTTGTGGGGTTTCAAAAGGCGTAGGGGGGAAAGCAAAGACTTGCAGGAGGCTTTGGCGGCCTGAAGAGGATGAGGTAGCTACATTGTCATATACCAAACTGGAAGTGGGTTGTAGCGTAGATCTTTCTCCAGAAGGCATAGCAGAAAGGCCAGATCCTCCCAAGTCTTGGCTAGTGCAGCAGCATCTGGAATCTATCAGCCCGACCTGAGCATCTGCTATCTCTATCTCCACATTTTGGAGGGAAGAGCAAAGGTGCTCAATCATACGGGTGCACTGGACCATACCTTTAAAAAAGTCTTCTATGGCATCGTGCTGGGAGGCATATTAATTGTTGTGTTCCTTCATTTCAGCTTGTAATTCCTCAAACTCAGCCTTGATGGAAGCAATACTCTGCTCTTCTTTGTCAT
This sequence comes from Entomophthora muscae, assembly GCA_014839935.2. Classification (NCBI taxonomy): domain Eukaryota; kingdom Fungi; phylum Entomophthoromycota; class Entomophthoromycetes; order Entomophthorales; family Entomophthoraceae; genus Entomophthora; species Entomophthora muscae. Next base: position 364,031 of record QTSX02001461.1, on the reverse strand, counting down.
GTACCTGCTTTATTTCCCGGAACATTTTGTTATTTGTGGCCGCAATATCCTCTACTTGTTGCTGTACTTCATTAAGTTCAGAGCAGCCATGACCCACAGTGATTGAGCCATTGGTGAATTGTGGCAAGAATTCCTGACGTAGCTGAGGGATCTCTTCTCAAATGATTTCCTTGATATGGTCATTGTATTGGACAAAGCATCTTGAAGTGCCAGAACCTTTGCCTTGGTGGCATTAGCAATGTTGCTGGACTCCTTGCTCTCTTGCCAGGCAAGGCGTTGTACCTCATTGATATTATCTTTATTGTTGGCAACCTTCTTGTCCAGGTTGCACAGATGACTACCCTGTTGCTCCAAGGAGGCGCTGTGTTTGGCGAGAAGATTGTCCACAATGCTCTTTGTTACATTGGCACCCACCACATATTGCTTGATGGCTATATCATGGTAGGTGACAACCTGGGCCCAGGCGGGCCCCAACCCAAGATACCAGGATTGACTCTATTACATGGACTAAAGAATTGTTTAACTGGTGGGTGAGGTCCTCTAGCATGCAAGCCAGAGTGACTTAATTGTCCTTGTTGGCTTGAGTGTAAGCTTAAATTTCCTCTGTTGTGAATACCTCTATTCACAGTAGTTTGATTTTGCCTTTGGTGGGCCATTTTGAGGACAAATCTCTTGCTTTTGCTTTTGCTACTCAAAATGAGTTGATGGTCAATTCAGGAAATACAATTGTTTGGTTTCCTGATCCCTGCGCAACTCACATGCCCCACTAATGCTGGTGGCAAGTGATCCTACCGTCCTGGTAGTTTTTTGTGGTATTCTCAACCACTATATATTACATTTCCTTATTTGCCAATAAAATTAAGTTCTATTCACATTTTTGTCTTTGTGTCTTCTGTACTTCCGCGCCTCTTTTTAGCCACAACTAGTAGAGATTATTCTTCCAGGGTTGCAAGGTAAATGCATTTGCCTTCCCTGTCATCTAACCAAGACTTAGTACAAATCCAATCCTAAGGTTAGTATTTCCCGTTGTGTGTCTGTGCCGCGCCTCAGAACACAGCAAAAATGGTGCTCACTACAGGGGCTGTAAGCCCCTCAATTGTCCCCTTTGCATCCACGTTTCAGGTCCTTTGCCTCCGCCTATACAAGATCCAACTTCACCTGAAATAACCAGTCCTCCTATTGAGGAAGATATTGCCAACCAGCCTATTACCCCCACAGTACTGAACCTTGGGAATGGTCCCCGCCTAGTTGCTTACCCCATGGGTACCCCTGACTTAGATCAAGTCATTTTGGTAGCCCTTGGGATAGCCCGTGAAGGAGCCATCCCTTGCCTTCAGTTGCAGTTCAGTTGGGCTGAATACTACAAATTAATTGTGGCTTCTCAATTTCCACAACATCTCCTCTAAGCGGCTGGCTCTGCTGAACACTTGCTATCATCCTTTGTGCAGCCTGCCTTAGCCCACCATCAAATGGTGTTGGGGCTCCATGTCCAAGAAATCTTGTCTCTGCAAGCTGCAGTTACTCATCACTAGGACCAGTTTGCTGCCTATCAACAGTGGATTTATTCCCTGTTTTTGTTGGTATCTGACAATCAACGGACTCTGTCACCTCCCAGGCCTGTTTTGTTAATTCTATTTAACAAATGCGCCAGTCTAACCCCAAATACGTGAGAGAACGTCTACACAAGTTTCACCAGCTAGAACAACCCTGGCAAACTCAGGTGGATTCCACCTTAAACGCTTATCTCACTGACTTCAAGCAACTTGTGCAACAGCTCAATGCCTTCAGTACATATTCCTTTGAGCAGCCACAGAAGGTAGCAGACTTTGCCGCTAGAGGCCTTAATAAACTCAGTACCGCATTTGAACAAGAGAGAGCAGCCACCGCTGCTGCCATAGCCAAACTCCAGAGCCAAGTAAATGAGCTATTTACGCCCAAGCCAGATGTTCCTCCCTCTCCCCCTTCTGATGACTTGGTGGATAGGTAACAGAGAATATGGGACGCCATCTGAGAGCTATGTTTGACTACTTGCAGTCAGGGACGTCCTGCTGAGACGCCTCAACCTGACCCCCAGGTTCTTGAACTGATTACCCAAGTTGCGGAGCTACAGCAAGTACTTGCCGCCCTACGTGCAATGATGGCAACTGCTGCTAGTCCAGTTGGGGTTGTTGATGAAGATGGCTGCTGCCCTGGTTTATCTGGAGCACCTTGAATTCAATTCACTAGGGAATTAATTGCCCTAGCTAATGAGGTGGATCAATTGAAGCGGGACCACACTGAACTGGATAGAGACGTACAAGAGATGAATGAAGTAATTGAATCTGTAAATGATAGATTCACCCCTTGCCTCTTGGTGGGGCCATCCCTTACTTCCTGTCTGGCTGAACTCTCCACAATAGTGACCACCCAGGGTCAATGCTTAGACGCTACTGCTCAACAGACCACTCAAGCTGCCAATACTGGGGTCCATGCTGTTGAGAATCTTACCACCCTAGAAGAAAGTGTTTGCCAGCTATGGGCTAGACAACCCCCCTTGGAATCTGAGGTAGAGTTTTCCCCATGTATCAACGTACTTGATAGCAACAATGGTGGTCCAACCCCCAAGGCACATTTTAAGCCTACCTTTAAGCAAGTCTTTTACCACCAAACCTCAACCATTGCAGCTTTCCTAACTATCTATGAAACTGCCATGCAAAGAGCATCAGATGATGTCAAAAAGGAACACATCCTAACCTGTCTACACCTGACCTGCCAAGAGGTATTTGTGCCAGAACTACCCTTCATTCAGATGTGGGAAGATATGAAACAGCTTTTGATTGATGAGTTTGGTGATGACCTTAGACTAGAAGTGAAAAAGGATGCCTTCATGTACGTTGCTTTTAAGCCTAAGGAGACACTAGCCAAGTTTGCAGAAAGATTCTACATGGAAGGACAGCAATTGATTACAAGCAGACAGTTGACAGCCCATGAAGCCTACATGGCTTGCGCTCAAGCCCTCAAAGTTAACCAACTTCTGTGCCTTCACTCAAAGCCCATAAGGCCATGCTTTCCTCCATGAAGAGCATAAAGATGCTGTTACAGGATATGCATCTTACCCACTCTGGTACTGTTGACAGGGAAAGTAGATCTTCTTCTAACTCTGGTTAATCTTCCTGTGGTCCTTGCATTCTTACTATGAATTCACAGAATCCTCCTCAACGCCAAGGTTGCCACAACTGTGGTCAGATAGGTCATCATTCTCAAGTCTGCACCAATCCGCAGGTTGAAGGAGCTGATCCAAAGGAACAGGCGGGAAAAGAACAGTCAACCTAGAGGCAGAGACACTCTTGGTTGACAATTCTTCCTAGTCTCTTCCAATCCCTCCCTTTATGACTGAACCTGAGCCTACTGATAATGAGGCTCCTCTTATCCTCCTCCTATTTTATGATATCTCTGATGATTCTGACCTGGATGATTATGATATTTATGACACTGATGCATATGGGTACTCCGTTCTAGCTGTTCCCAAAACCATTGCAGTTCCCTATAAGTTACGCTCAGGAAAGTCTACAACTACTGCTAAGCCTTTGCCTGAGGCCAAAGAGATTGTTTTGCGCCCTTACCTCACTCAGGCCAAGAGGTCCCCCGTGCTAGTGGAGTCGTCAGAAGAAGCTGCTGAGGTCGCTGATGCTGTCTTCAAGAATGTGTCTGTTTTGCTCCTCCTCCAGACTGTTTATAAGAAGTTCCCGGGATTAAGATGTATGATTGAGAAGTGGGATAAGGAACTAGCAGAGTCTCAAGATATCCTGGCTGTCCTTCCCCCCTTTGGTTGCACTACCACTTGAGTAGAGATATCCATTCAAAAAGTAAAGATTAAGGCAGTTCTAGACACTGGCTTGCCAGTCAATGTTGTATCCTCCAAGCTTGTTAAGAAACTCAAAATTGCCCCTGACCTTAATTATCACCAGTTTTATGGCACAGCTGGACTGTCTATGACCCGCGCCATAGGGGCTTACTCCGCTCTGCCCATGCGGTTTGACAAGCTTCTCCTAGCTGTGCCAGCAGTTGTCTTGGAGAATGAGAGTTACAATCTCCTAGTTGGTACCCAGCTCCTTAGGGAATATAATAGGATAATCAACTTGAAAGATGGCTACCTCTCTATTCTAGGATAAAAAGTCTCTTTAATCTTTGAAGAGCCAGTCATGGTTCTGGGGAAACGCCTCAAGACCTGCAGCTTGGAATACCCCACTGGGGTTTTCAACCTCAAGTATTGCACCCACTCTTCAAACATGAAGTGTTCACCCATGGCTTGTCCTGCGTCTGAAGAGATTCCTCTCCTAGCCACGTCTGCTGTTACCATCCCACCTGAGTCTCAGGCCATCCTGGACTCCCAGATATCATATGAACTACCTGAACGCACCTTCTTGGAGTTGTACTCTCCCCCCTCCTTAGGACGCACTGAACCTTACCTCTGTCCTGGGATCCTAGATGTCTCTCATAAAGACCCTGTTCAGTTGTTGGTAGCCAACCTGACTGCAATCCCCATGACTGTATCTAGGGGACAGGTTGTTGTATATGGCAAGTTGTTGGGCGCTCCTGACGTCCTGTCCCTTCATCCTTTTGGCACATTTCAAGACTTTAACCTACCAGAGGATGAGCCGCAAGTCCTATCTCTGTTCACTGCACAAGACTTTCCTCAACTGTCCCTGGTTCAACAGAAAGAGGTGTTAGATTTATTAGGCCAATTTTCCGACATTTTTGCCAAGGACAGTACCAACTATGGGTTAGCCAGAGGTGTTATCCATCAGATAGACACTGGCAACGCTCCCCCTTCTGTGCTAAACCATATTGCCGCAGCCGTGTGGAAGACGCCCAAGTATCTAAGGAGCTCAAACAACTGCTAGATGCTGGACTTCTGGCGCCTTCCCAAAGTCCTTGGGCTTCCCCACTACTCATCTTAAAGAAGAAGAACAAGGGTTATTGTATTGTGATGGACTACCGCCGGCTGAACTCTTTGACCAAGAAGGACTCGTACCCCTTGCCGTGTATTGATGATGCTCTCCAACGTCTTGGAGGTTCTAAGTTCTTCTCTGCCATGGACCTGGCGTCTGGATACTGGCAAGTTGACCTATCCCCCAAGGATTGTCAGAAGGCCGTGCTTATTACTTCTGAAGGGCTTTTTGAGCCTACTTGCATGCCACAGGGACTTTGCAACACCCTGGCCACCTTCCAAAGGGCCATGGACTTCATCCTTTGTGACTTGAAGTTGTTGTGCATCCTAGTGTATATGGATGATATAAAGTTCTTCAGCGCTACCTTCACCAATCACCTGGCTCATCTCAAAGAGGTGTTCATAAATATTTGAGAAGCTGGCCTCAAACTGAAGCTTTTCAATTGTGCCTTCTTCAAAGAATGTATCAAGTTCTTTGGCCATGAAGTAACCCAGACAGGGATTTGCCCAATGACTAAGAAGGTTGAAGCCATTGACAAAATGCTTCCGCCCACCAACTTGTGAGAAGTACAAGTCTTCCTGGGGATGATGGGCTATTACAGGAAGTTCATCCCTGACTTTGCCAATACTAGTGAACCATTAGTCCAGCTTTTATGTAATGTCCCTCTTGAGTGGACCGCCAGTCAGCAGCAAGCCTTTGAGACCCTTAAGCAAAAACTCAAAGAGGCGCCAATCCTAGTGTATCCTGACTATGACAAGGAGTTCATCCTGTACACTGATGCTAGTTATTTAGCTATTGGAGCCATTCTGGCCCAACTGGACAACAAGGGTGTAGATCATCCTGTGGCTTACACTTCCTGTGTATTAAACAAGCATGAGAAAAATTATAGTGTCACAGAGAAGGAGTGCCTTGCCGTGTTGCATGCAGTCAAGCAGTTTTGTCATTACATATACGGCACCCACTTCACAGTTGTCACTGACCATGCTTCTCTCAAATGGTTATAGCAGCTCAATGAACCTGAGGACGCCTATCTAGATGGGCTCTACGCCTGCAGGGATACAACTTCACGGTGCTCCATTGCCCTGGAATTCAACATCAGAACGCTGATGGGCTCTCCAGAATGCCTATTCTTGCTTTGCATCCTGAAGAGGCTGACCAATTATACAAACTAATTGGGTACCCTTCTTCTTGGGAAAGTGAGACAGAATAGGTACAACTGGCCTTGTCCAAGCTATCCAAAGATACCCTTATACGCAACAATCAGCTCTTCAAAAAGGTATGAGACCAGTATCTGCCTTATGTACAACCCAGTCTTTGCCTCTTGTTGGTGTTGCAAGCCCATAAAGAAACTGGGCATGGAGGCATTGCCAAGACCTTTGACTGGCTTCAGAATAACTACTTTTGGGAGAACCTTTGCCTGCTAATCCCAGACGTCATTGCTAGTTGTCACAACTGCCAGCTACAGCGGCCTTGAGCTTCTGCCCACAAGTTTAAATTAGTTCCCCCTCAACATGCCTTTCACACTATTAGCATTGACGCAGTAGGTCCTCTTCCCTGCTCTTGTTCTGGGTGTTGCTTTATTCTGGTTGCTGTCAATCACTTTAGAAAGTGAGTAGAGGCTTGCCCTACAAAGGACATCACAGCTAAGACAACTGCTGCCTTCCTGCTACAAGATGTTTTCTATTGACATGGCTGTCCTCAAGTGTTGCTCTCAGATAATGGGACCAACTTCAATGCCAAGCTGGTAACCTCTGTTGTCAAAGCTTTGGGGTCCCACCAGTCCTTCTCTGCTCCCTACAACCCTTCTACCAATGGGGCTGTCAAGAGTGCAAATTCAACACTGGTCTCCATCATGAGAAATCTCTCCTACTCTGACGCTGCTAATTGGGACTTTGTACTTACCTGCTACCCTCTTTGCATACCGCCTTAGCAAACATCATGTCACTGGATATTCCCCCTTTGCTATGCTATATGGGCGAGAAGCTATTACCCCATTGCTCTTGGGGGGCCCCCTTCTCACCTCAGATAAGGCCATGAATCCTGACGGCAACATCAAAGATTTAGACAACCAAATAATTGATATTCAAGCCATTGCTTACACTTCCTCATATATGACTAAGATGCTTGAGCTCTCTCCTGATAATGCTGGACGCTCCCCTGCCTGAATTTGATGTTGGTGACCATGTACTTTACTATCAACACAGAGTAGGTGGTTGCGCACATAAGTTGGACTCTCTGTGGATCAGCCCTTTAGAAGTAACCTTTAAGCGAGGATCTGAATGCACTGTAAAGCTCCTGTCTAGTGGCCGTCCTTTTGCTCAAGTGCATGCAAAGTTCCTTTGTAAATACCACCCCCCTTAAGGCCAATCTAGAGGAGGGCAATGCCGTGAATGCCGCTATTCACAGTATTTTGATTTTGCCTTTAGTGGGTCATTTCAAGGACAAATCTCTTGCTTTTGATTTTGCTACTCAAAATGAGTTGATGACCAATTCAGGAAATGCAATTGTTTGGTTTCCTGATCCCTGCGCAACTCACTTGCCCCACTTATGCTGGTGGCAAGTGATCCTACCGTCTTGGTAGTGTTTTGTGGTATTCTCAACCACTATATATTACATTTCCTTATTTGCCAATAAAAATTAAGTTCTATTCACATTTTTGTCTTTGTGCTTCTGTACTTCTGCGCCTCTCTCTAGCCACAACTAGTAGAGATTATTCTTTCAGGTTTGCAAGGTAAACACATTTGCCTTCCCTGTCATCTAACCAAGACTTAGTATGAATCCAATCCTAAGGTTAGGATTTCCCATTGTGTGTCTGTGCCGCGCCTCAGAACACAACATCCTCAAATCTGGAGTACAATTGTCATACTAACCAGTCCTGGTAATGGTGCTGGCGCTCCACATATCTAGCCAAGTCTCAAAGCTCCAGGTGGTGTTGGGCTTGAACTCCCAGTAACTGATGTAACACAGGGTGAACAAATCCTTGCAGGTAGTCAGTTGCCTTCTTGAAGGTGGGAAAGTGTTCAAGGTTTTCATCATCAGTTGCCAGGTAACTGCAAAATATAGCCATGAGGTGTTGAATTGGGTGCTGATTAAAGAGGGACAGCTATATGTTCATAGGTTCCAGGCTGAGTTTATATCCAAGGAAGAGCCCAGAGGCCACCAATTCCCGGTCTTGGCAATTGACCTGGGTGAGGCGTGCAAGCGGTACCACAGGAACTTCTGTGCACTGGCAGGAGGGAAGTACAGGTAAGTCTTCTACATTGATTACATCCTATTGTTGTCAGAAAAGCTGGTCTCTCTCAATGTCGCTGGTTTCCATTACCAAGTAATTTTCCCCAAATCCAGTTAGGTATTTGGGGATGGAGGAAGGTGCGTCAGACTCAGAGGAAAAGAGTTGATTGGAGTGTGTGGTGCCCCTGTAGTGAGCACCACTTGTTGGAAATTGGCGTAAACTGGCAGATTCAACAGAAGAATTAGGAGGCAGGGGCACACACTCACTATATGCCTTTGAATGTGAAGATTACAAAGATACTGGCCAACTTGATTTGTAATGGTTAACTTTATTTGGTCCTATACAAGTAGGTAAAAATTCTACCCCTTGGCATTTACTGCCAATACCTTATATAGGGGTATTCTCATATTACTAATCATCAGTTGTTGGCAATGTCTTCTAGGACATTCCAGCGCACTGTAGAGGCTTGGTTATGCTGGTGAAGAAAGGGACAACTTCCCATTTTAGGACACAATCACTCAATGCTGTGGCACCTAGTACAAGGGTGCCCTCTGCTAGAGCACCAGATAGCACTCATATTTGGTATACAGAAACTTCTATATTCAGACCTTATTTGTTATGGAAGTTGAATCAATCACTTGAATTGAACCTGGCGCCTCAGTGTTATTTCCTCTCTAAGCTGGCGTCTCAGCGCTTGATGTTAATTATTGTGGCGCTCTGGTGCTTGCAAATAATTGTGCTGGCGTCCTGGCGCTTGATGTAAACTGTAGCAGCGCTCTGGCTACAATAATAATTAATGCTGGCATCACGGTGCTTAGTATTTGGGGTGACAACAACATGGCGTGATTAATCCTTGGCAACAACATCATGGATCACTGATCATGAATTTAATTATTTGATAAATGGCACTAATTACTTAAAGGGTAATTGATTGGCCCTGGTTAATTACAAATAGTTGCCTAATGAATTAAGCTTTCATCAATCCCTGGTCAACATTTCTTCACTATCATGAGTGTGGTGTCATTTAGCACAAACCTTGCCAAGAAGTCCTGGTTGAATGTTTCCCATTCTTTTTTGGTATGATCCTCATGCCACTTGTTGCACCAGGTGCCGGTGTTGTGTGTCAATTGAATGGAGATCTCTGCAATACAGAACCATTGTAGGCATTCCATCTGTGCCAGCTTTCTCTGGGAAGATTGAATCCATGCTGTGATGTTGTTGTCATTGGTCCATCAAAAGGTTCCAAGGCAGCGCTTCAAAGTCTCTGGGCCCTGTAGGCTGACATGATGCTTTCATCAGTTGCTCAAGAATAACAGCAGGTTCTTGAAAAAACCCCTGTGCCAACAAGGAGTTGAAGGCAGAGAGCGGTATTACCATGTTTTGGTAGAGGACAAAACCATCGGGTATCTTGGTACCAGGAGTGTATGGGGTCCAGTCAGGCAGGAGGCCAGACATAATTCTGTCAAGCATTTGTTGGCCACGGCGTGTGCAGGCAATAGGCAGAAATTTTCAAGATAAGGTAGGATGGAGAATCTAACTGTGCTACTGATGTTGTGACTGTGCTGTTTTAGCAGAGTTACAAGGGGAAAAATATTTAGAATCTAGATAATAATCTTTATTGTGAGATATGGATTATATAGTCACTATGAATTATGGATAGTAGGAACATGATAGAGTTGATAACACGGTGGGATGGTGAAGATGGTGGCTTGATCCTTGTAATGAGTCAAGCACCAAATCAAGATATCCGCTGTAATGGAACAGCTTCTGTTCATGTTTTTGTATTTGGAAATTTAAGCCAACTTCCTAACTTGGATTCAAGTGGCTGGATAATTAAATTACAGGTCACAAACCCGCTTGCTCAGAACCTTGCTGGCAGGTTGAGCCTGCTGTTTTAACAGGATGAAATAAAGTGTTGTCCTATTAATTTACCTCCCTGGAGGCAAAGCTCCTTGAAGTTTTGTCACAGGAAGATAACAGTAATAAGAGTCAAGGGCAAGATAATAGTAAGTTTGACTGGTTGAACCTGGATCTGCCACACCAGGTCATTATGTTGTTTTGTAATATCTAAACATTGACCATTAGTAGTCTAAACATTTGAAAGCTCAGCCAAACAAGAGGTCAAAAAAGGTCCCACCAAGAGACAGGGTGAGAACCTCTAATTTACAGAGTTGATTAACTCACTCATCTCTTAAGCATCCTTTTCAAGGCTGAGGTGATCTTGCTTCAGATGATCTATTTTATTAGCTAGAGCAATCAACTTCTTACCATATTGGATTCAAGGATTCCCAGGCAATCCAGGGCAGCAGCCATCTTTGTCAGTGAACCCAGCTGAACTAGTGACAGCCGCCACAGTATTGCAAAGTACAGCAACTTCTTGTTGCAGGGTGGCAACTTGTGACGGTCAAGGCAAGCACTTGAGGATCTGGCTGTGGAGGGGCTGTTGGGTGTCCTTGACTACAAGTGGACGTACATAGCTCCCAAATAGCAAATCATAGCTCATGTTCTCTATCTATCAGATCATTGGATGGGGGAGAAGGAGGAACATCTGGCTTAGGCGTAGACAACTCACTTACTTGAACTTGAAGATTGGCAATGGCGGCAGCTGTAGTAGCCCTCTCCTGACCAAACTCTTCCTGGAGATTGTGGAGACCTCTAGTAGCAAGCTCTGTTACCTATTGTAATTGGTCAAAGGAGTAAGCACTAAACGCATTGAGCTGCTGCACAAGTTGTTTAAAATCAGAGGTAGGCATTCAGGGTGGAGTCTACTTAAGTTTTCCAAGGCTGTTGTAGCTGGTGAAATTCATGTAGACGTTCCTTAAAGTACTGGGGATAAACAGGCACATTCACTCTATGGAAGCAACCAATCAAGCCTGAGAGGTAATAGAGTTGTGTTGATTATCATATACCAAAGAGAACTGGGAATAAATCCACTGCTGGTAAGTAGCAAACTGATATCAATGATTAGTTACAGCGTCTTGATGAGACAAAATCTCTTGGATGTGAAGCCCCACCACCATTTGGTGATGGGCTAAGGAGGGCTGCATAAAGGATGAAAGTAGATGATCAGCAGAGCCAGCCGCTGAAAGGAGATGCTGGAGGAACTGTGTGACAACAATTAATTTGTAGTAATCTGCTTGATTAAACTGTAGTTAAAGACAAGGGATGGCTCAATCACCGGCTATTCCAAGGACTACTGCCATGACTTGGACCAAGTTGGGGGTTCCTATGGGGTACGCTACTAGAAAGTGACAATTTTTCTAGGTTTAAGACAGTGGTGTCAGGAATTCAGGCATAAGTAGAGGCATTGGTTGACTTGGGACAGAGTACAGCCGGGCCAGTGGTTTATGCCCACCATAGAATGGGTGCTAACTTGATAATATAGGATATAAATTGCCCAAGCAAAGACAGGGGCAGCAGTTGGGCACCATAGAGTCCACCAATCCTGTATAAGCAATGTATAGTAATCCAAACAGTTGATTGGACGTGGTCTCAGCAGCGGTGGTGGGTTCTATTGGCTGGTTGGGTTGTGGGATTAAGGGTGGAGTCATGAGGACAAAGTATGCAGGCAGATAATTGTACTTGTCTTTGAACAATAAGGGCGGCACCTTGATCCTCTTTATTTTGTGTCCTATTTATTTGGTTCCTCTAGTCCTTGCCAGGGATCAGCAATGAGGATGGTCTCCAATCTGTACTCCAAGTAGGCGGGGTTGGGTGGGTGTTCAGTAAAATGCACAGGGCCAAAGGGGGCTCCAGGGGGACAGTATAGTGCCTGAGAATTGGTAGGTTGGTCTCTGGAGAGGGCGGTTGCCTGATTGTCTACTTGACTGGAATTAAGATGGAAGATCACTAAGACTAGATAAAGTAAGATTTTTTTGAACCAAAGATTCATAAAACTTTATCAAAAATGATAATGGTTTGTCCCATACCGCTGGGGCTCTTATACCAGGTGGCTTTTCTTATTTGCTTTTTGCGGACTTCAGGTCTGGGAACAGTTCACTGGCAGGGCTCAGTCCTTGGCTTCTGTTTTTGTGGGCGGAGGATTCTAGCTGTGCTTACTCTGATAAACAGAAGTGGTGATGCGTTGTTCTGCCGCTACTGTTCACCACATCACCTGAGCAGTCAAATTGTATTATCCATTATGGACTGAAAGCTGGCATTAGCTGGTGATCATTGGAGTGACTGGCAGGAGGCTTTATTGTAACCTTATTTAGGCAAGCTACAACTTCAGCATAGGTCTATGTCTTTGGTGGTATGCAGTTAAAAGCAATCTGATGACCATTTGGGGAATTGTCCTTGGGAGACTGGTGGGTCTTGGAGTAACTTGTCAACTTGGGTTTGCAATTTAATGAGTTGGCGGGTTCCTGTCCACTTTGTGTGACTCAGGTAGTCTTTGGAGGGTTGGGGTTTGATTCCAGGGTCTCCAATGTTGATTTTGAACCTCCAGTATTGACGCTTGGCAGGTTGGCAGGTTTCTGTTCCTCCTGGTTGGGGTAAGGTATCTCTGGCAGTCCAGGGTTTGGCCCAACTGGCAGTCTGACTAGCTCCTATCTATCCTGGTTATAACAAGGCTTTTTCTGAGACCCAGGGTTCAATTTCCAGGTTTTCAATACAAGTATTGAAATTTTATTCAAGACATCATCCCCTTCCTTCCCAGGGGTCCCTTTTTTACTAGCCTTCTTCTCAAGGTATTGTTGAATGGCTATCTGGGTGTTGGGTAGGTTGCTTAAAGGTTCCCAGGTGTTTTCCTTGTGTGGATATCCCTTCCATTTGACGTAGTACTGTGGGGTTTTGTAGTGGGTACAGTCTCCATGAATATATTTGGCTTTGTATTCTTCAGAGCGTCCCACTTAGATGGTAGAAGGGTCAGTATTGAGTTTCTGGTGGGGTAGAAAGTTTCCTTTTTTCTTGAATAGTAGCACACAGTGAAAGACATTATGTATTTTCATGGGGAAAGCTCTAGTTTGAATGCTACTTTGCCCACTAGCATGGTGATCTTGTAGGGGCTGCTCTTTCTGTGGGCTAACTTTTGGCAGGAAACTGTTAGAGGAAAGTTTTGCAAGTCCAAGTAAACCTCATCACCTATATTCAATGGTTTTCCAGGAATCCTCTTTTTGTCATAAAAAGCCTTATAAGTTTGTACAGTTCAGGTCAGGTTCTTAAGACAGGTTTCTTGGGTGTTGTGTATCTGTTCAATCCATGTTTGTCCTGACGTGTTGGTCTCTTTACTGCCAATGCTGGGATCCAAAGATGGATCAAACCCATAATAGGCTTTGAAGGGGGACATTCTAGTAGATGTGTGGTCTTTGCTGTTGTAGGCCTACTGTGCCATGGGTAGCATCTTAGCCCAGTTATCTTGGTTGGTGTTGACATAGCATCATAGGTATTGTTCAAGTATTTGGTTCACTCGTTCAGTCTGGCCGTTGGTCTGTGGGTGGTAGGAGGTTGATACACAGCGCTTTACTCCTAAGTCTTTCATCACCTGAGTCCAGTAGTTGAAGATGAATTGGGGGCCTATATAAGTGATAATTTCTGCCATGATGTTGTGTTTAGTTAGGATGCAGTTGTGGAAATTTCTAGCTGTCTTTGCAGCAGTGCAGTAGATGATGGTAGGGATAAATTAGGACATTCTAGTAAACCTATCTACTATTACTAGTGATAAGGAGCGCCTTTTAGGGAAGCTGCAAATATGAAATTAAGAAAGAAGAGAAGTATATTTTATTGGATAATACTTTAGACTTATATAGACTTGACTGTGGCGGGGATTTAGTTGGATCAAACCTAGGGGTCAGTCATGTGCTAGATGGGTTCAGGCCACTGGATACTTGGACGGTCAGGTGATATTGCTTGGTTACCATTCTTGGTATGTCAAACGGTATATTGGAAGGGGACTAAATTGGGTGATGGCTGGATGTTAAGTAGGTTGGCAGTAGCCAGAATGCTTGTACATCCAGACCCTTGACACTAAAATGGCATTGAACAAATTTGAAGGGGGCAGTTCTACAACATAATCCATTAAAACAGATTGCCTTGGTCTCATTGGTATTTCTAGTGGTCTTAGCGGGCCTTTAGGTTTGTATCTATGGGTTTTGGTGCTTCTGCATGTCTCACAGCCTTTGATGTAGGCAGCCACGTCTTTTCCAGTTGGGGCCAGGCATAATTCTTCTTGATTCCTTGTAGTGTCTTTAGTCTGCCAGGGCAATTGGCCATCTCCAAGTCATTATATTCTATGAGTACTTTGGTCCTTATCTTGCCTTCTGTTACATAGATCCGGTTATGTAGTAACAGGGTAGTTCCTTTCAATGAGAATCCTTTCTTGTGATGGCTGCTCTCTGGGTCTGAGGTCAAGTTGGCAATGAGTTCTGTTGAGTACTTGTCTAATTTCTGCACCTCAATTATGTTGGGTTTATAGGCCATGATCTTCATGTACATCCGCTGGATGCCTAGGATGGCAGGGTTGAGGAGTACATGGGTATTATGGTCCTTGGTCTCAGATGTGGAGGGAATCATATCTGCTCTTCTGCTCAGTGTGCTAGGTACTATGTTGACTTTCCTGGGTTTATAGTAAATTTTCAGGGTGTAGTTGGCCAGTTCTAGGGCCCATCTGGCCTGTCTCTGATTCAGCTGTCTGGGTTTAAAAAAATAAACCAAGTTCTTGTGGTTTTTTAGGACTTTTACTGGGAATTCAGTGTCACATAGGTACTGGTGCCAATGTTTCAGGGTCTTTATTATTAAAAGCATCTCCTTATTGTAGATTGGGTAGTTTCCTTTGGCTGGCAGCATCTTCTTGGAGTAATATGCTACAGGATGTAGCATACTATCCCCTCCTTCTTGAAGAAGGACCCCACCCACCGCAAAGTCATATGTGTTGGTTTCCAGTACAAATGGTTTGGATGGATTTGGCATGGCCAGGACAGGGGTGGAGGTGAAAGCAAGCTTCAAGACTTCAAAGGCGGTGGTACATTCTGGGGTACAGACAAACAGGACCTTGTCAGAGCAAAGATGGGTCAGAGGCAGGGTAATCAGAGAAATTTTTAGATGAAATCCCTGCAATAATTTGCCAGGCCCAAAAAACTTCTCACATCCTTTCTGAATTTGGGCACTGTCCAGGCTGTTGCTGCTTGTACTTTGTCCTGTGCCATAGCAAACCTGCTGGTCTTCACTATTTATCCTATTAATTTAACCTCATACTGGAAGAATCCACATTTCTTAAGCTTGGTGTGTAAGTTAGCCTGGGAGAGTTTTCCAGTATAAGGTCCAGGTGTTGGAGGTGCTCTTTGTGTGACTTGCTGTAGATGAAGATGTCATCCAAATATGCAACACAAAATTGGTCAATTTACTTGTCTAGGACAGTGCTGATCATCCTTTAGAAAGTGCTGGGGGCGTTGTACAGGCCAAATGTCACTACTAGGTATCCGCACAACCCATATCTGGTTTTGAAAGCCATCTTTTATTTGTCTCTGTCTTTGGTTTTGATCTGGTTGAAGGTGTCTCTCAGGTCAGTTTTTTAGTACACCTGGGCTCCAGTCAGTATATCACATAGGTCATCAGCGTTGGGGATGGGATAGCAGTTCTTCACTGTAATGTTGTTCAGTTTCTGGTAGTTTACGCATGAACACTGTTGTGTTTGGCTTCTGGGGATGACATCCAGGAGGACACAGTGGGAAATCTTTATAACAAAAGATTTGAGGTTCAAAGCTAGCCTTGAGTTAGCTTCAGGGAAAAATAAAGGTCATGTACATTAATTTACTGGAATACAATATGAGGAATTCCTTTTGGCAAAAAGGAAAGGAAAAATCTTGAAGAATATTAAAGCCAACACAAATGTGGATAAACTTGTCTTTATTAGGAAAAGTGGTTCTACTTAAATAGTAGACAAGAGTCAATGATCACTCATTAGGTAGACAGAATGGCAGAGGGGGTCACTTTGGGGTGAGGTCATACCAGGATCAGACAAGGGAAGGTATGGTATTCCATAATGAGTGGATATTGGCACAGACCCATTTACAGAAAGCAAGGAATTCCCAAAATTGAAATCAAAACCAGTCAAATCTTTGAAGCTATCATTATTCAAATGCCATATCAAAAAGCATTAATGGCGCGATTTCCAACATGTCCCCCCTCAAAATTGGACACAGGGAGTTGATATTTGCAGAGAAATTTGGCATGAACTCAAGTAAAAGGACAGCCAGAGGACAGCAGCTTCACAGTATACTAAATGCCCTTCTTTTAGGCGACTTCACAAGGTCTAACCCAGAGGGAGTCTAGCCTATGAGCAAGCCCTCCAGTACAATTTTAATAATAGAGGACTAGGTCACCCACTTGGTACTCAGGGAGGGGGGCTCTGGAAGCATTAGAGGGCAAGAGTTCCAGGGTTTTGACCTTGTAAATAGTAGAATAGGCGGTAGCTTGGATGTCAATGATGCAATTAGTCAAGTATTTGACATGAGCTTCAGGATTGGCATATGCATCAACTTTGATCAAAGGGGGTCCCAAGATTGAGGGAGTCATGGCTTTACACCCATACAGTATGGCAAAGGGAGACTGACCAGTCACTTGGTTTCTAATGAGTCAATACACAAAGAGAGCAGCAGGGAGGAACATATCCCAATTAGCAGCATCAGAGAGGGTGAGCTTTCTCATAATGGACATAAGGAAGGAATTTGCTTGTTCAACAGTTCCATTGGTTGACGGGTTATACAGTGCAGAGAAAGATTGGTGGGTACCCATAGCCTCAACAATAGACGTGATGAGGCAAGCATTAAATTTGGTGACATTTTCAGAAAGCAGGACTTGAGGGCAGCCATGATGGTAGAAGATATATTGCAACAAGAAATTGGCAGTGGTCTTGGCATTTATATCTTTTGTAGCCCTTTTTTGACCCATTTGCTAAAATAGTCTACAGCAACTAAGACAAATTGACACCCAGACCTAAAACAAGGGAAAGGCCCAACAGCATTAATACTCACATTGTGGAAGGCATGTTTAGGAGGGACAAGCTTGTTTTGATGTTGGGAAGGTTGGACTTGTTGGAGCTGAAAAGAATGGCAGGATGCAAGGACATCAGGGATTAAGAGGTGCATGTTTTCCCAATAGAAGTTCTTGCACAATTAGCCATGAGTATTTGCTATACCCCCATGTCTTTTATCATTTTGGGCTTGGAGTATAATGGCTATTCTCATACTAGGGAAAATGTAGGGCAGATAGGCATTGTTGACTTTCTTGAAGAGTTGTCTATCTCAAATTACAGTATCCTTTGATAGGGTCTGTAGTGCCAATTGGATGTCTTCTGGCTCAGTGGTCCAGGAGTCAGAGTATCCTATTAATTTGTATAGGCAATCAGCGTCTGCAGGACAAAAAGCTTGTATAGACATCCTTGAAAAACCATCAGTGTTCTGATGTTGCGCACCAAGACGGTGTACCACAGTGAAATTATATCCTTGCAAGCGCAGAGCCCAACATGCTAATTGACCTTCAGGTTCCTTTAACTGCTGCAGCCACTTAAGAGATAAGTGATTGGTGACCACAGTGAAGTGGGTTCCGTAAAATTAGTTCCTGAATTGCTTTACTGCATGCAACACTGCTAGGCATTGCTTCTTGGTGACACTATAGTTCTTCTTGTGTTTATTGAGGTTCTGTGAAGAACAGGCTACAGGTTGATCCACGTCTTTGTTGTCAAGCTGGGCTAAGATGGCACCCAAAGATACTCTGCTTGTGTCAGTATACAAGATAAACTCTTTATCATAATTGGGGTGTTCTAGGATAAGAGCCTCTTTGAGCTTAGCCTTCAGCGCTTCAAACAATTGCTGCTGACTGTCAGTCCACTCAAAGGAGACATTGCAAAGGAGCTGGACGAGGGGTTCACTCAATTCAGCAAAGTTGGGTATGAACTGTTGATTGTAACCTATCATACCAAGAAATACTTGGACCTCCTGGAGGTTTATGGGAGGTGGCATCTTGTCAATGGCTTCCACTGTATTATTCATGGGAGGATACCAGTTTGGGTGACCTCATAACCCAGGAATTTGAGTTTCTCTTTAAAGAAGGAGCACTTGGAGGGTTTGAGATTCAAGCCAGCTTCTTGAATCTTGATGAAGACAGCCTTGAGGTGTTCTAAGTGGTCAGTAAAGGTAGAGCTGAATACAGTGATGACATCAAGATATTCAAGGACACAAGAGAGATTTAAGTCTTGTGGATGGAATCCATAGCCAATTGAAACATAGTTGGGGCATTGCAGAGTCCTTGGGGCATTTGAGTAGGTTCATAGAGCCTTTCAGGGGTGATGAGAGCAGCCCTTTCTTGGTCTTTTGGTGACAAGTTGACCTGTCAGTATCCAGAAGCTAAATCCATAGCAGAGAAAAACTTAGAACTGCCCAGTTGTCTGAGAGCATCATCAATTCTAGGCAAAGGGTATGAGTCCTTTTTTGTGAGCAAGTTTAGGTGGCAGTAATCCATCACAATGTGGTGGCCTCTGTCTTTCTTCTTGAGGATCAATATGGGGGAGGCCTAAGGGCTCTGAGAGGGAGCCAAGAGTCAAGCATCCAAGAGTTTTTTAAGCTCCTTAGAAACCTGGGCATCATCTACCCTACTACAGCAGTATGGCTTGGCACAGAAAGGCGGCGCATCACCTGTATCAATCTGATGAATGACCCTTTTGGCTAGCCATAGTATGTAGGTCCAGAGGCAAAGATGTTGTTAAACTGGTCGAGAAGTTCCAATAAATCTTTTTTTGGATAGGTGATAGCTGTGGGAAGTTGGCAGCAGTGAACAGGGAGAGAGCCTGGGGGTCTTCTTCAGTTAAATTATAGTTGCTGAAGGTTCCAAAAGGGTAGAGGGACACCACTTGTTCTTCATCTAATATGCGGCCATGCCCTACAACTTAGCCCCAGACACCTGCATAGGCAAAACTGTCAGGTTAGCTAGCAACAGCTCTACAGGCTCCTTGTGAGTCTAATCTAATATGCCTGGGCATAATTAAGGCTCTTTGTGGCTTAGAGATTCAGGATAGTATAGCTCCAGGAATGACTTTTCAGGTAGTTTGTAAGATATCTGGGAGTCTATAATCACTTGAGAGCCTGGAGGGATGGTGATAGCCACAGGAGCAAGAATAAGCACACCTTCCTCTGCGGGACGGGAAGGTGGAGGGAAACACATATTGGAGGAATGAGTCCTGTACTTGAGCAAGAAGATACCTGTGGGATACTTGAGCACTCAAGACTTAAGGCGTTTACCTGGGAGATGCAGAGGTTCTTCAAAAATTTAAGAGACCTAGTATCCTAAGAGCAATATTTATCCATCTTGAAGGTTTATAATCCCATTATATTCTCAGAGGAATTGTGTACCAACCAGGAGATCATAGCTTTTGTTCTCTAGGACAACAGCGGGAGATGCAATGAGGAGTTTTACAAACCTCATGGGCAGGGCAGAGTAGGCACCAATGGATCAAGTTTGGGCCATGCCAGCAGTACCATATGATTGAATGTAGTTGAGGTCAGGTGCCAGCTTAAGCTTCTTCATTAGCTTGGATGATACCATATTGACTGGAGAACCCATGTCCAGAATTACTTTGATCTTAACCTTTTGGATTGACACTTTCACACGGGTAGTATCTTTCCCAAAGGGGGCAAGACAGCCAACACATCCTGAGCTGCCTCCAATTATTTCATCCATTTGACCAGCATGCATTTTAAGGCAGGAATTTCCTTATACACAGTCTGCAATAAGAGAGATACAGATATGTTCTGGAAGAGAGCTTCAGCTAGCTTGGCAGCTTCTTCAGAAGAGTCTTCCAGGACAGGAGATTGATGGCCTGGGCCAAGTAATGACAAGCCACTATGACCTTGGCTTCAGCTGAAGGTGAGCAAGCTGTAGTTGTGGTTTTCCATGTGCAAAGCTTGTAAGAGACTGAAACAGTTTCTGGGAAAGCCAAAACGGAGTAGCCATAACTATCTGATGCATTGCAGTCAGAATCTTCAGGTTCAGTATCACTAGAATGATTGTAAAACAGGTGAAGGATAGTTGGGCCAGAGGAAGGAGTAGATTCCTTGTCAGAGGGAGGATTAGGAGGAGACGTGTGAGATTGGTCAGCAGAGAGTGTCTCTGCCTCTAAGATGACCTCTCTTTTCCCGCCTGTTCCTTTGGGTTGCAATCCACTGCTCAGGTATTGCTGCAGGTACGTGAGTGGTGCCCTATTTGACCACAGTTATGACATCCTTGTCTTTATGACTGTCCACTTGAGCCAAGAGTCATAATGCGCAGAGTACAGGAGGTGGTTCCAGCTTTGCTGGATTTATTTTCACGGACCACAGTATCCCTGTGGGTCAAATGCATGTCTTGCAAAAGGGTTGTAATACTCTTCATGGACGTAATATAAGCTTTGTGCACCTTAAAGGGCAGGCTAGGAGCTGGTTCATCTTCAAAGCATTTGAACATACTGTGTAAGCTTTATGGGGGGTTAATTGACAACTAGTGATTAACTGTTGTCCTTTGATGTAGAAGCAATCATCAAATTCAGCCAGGGTTTCTTTGGGCTTGAATACAATATGCATAAATGCATCTTTCTTGATCTCCAAGCGGAGATCCCCTATGAATTCCTCAATAAGTAGGCATTTCATATCCTCCCATGTAACAATGAATGAGAGTTTGGGGACCACAACTTCTTGGCAAGTAGAATGCAGCCAAGTAAGAATATGCTCCTTATTAAGCTTGTCAGTAGCCCTACACATTTCAGTTTTGTAGATTGTCAGAAAGGCGGCAATGCTAGAGGTCTTAGGGTCAAATATTTTCTTGAATAAGGGTTTATAATTGGGATCAATGGACAACAAGGTAGATTGACTGTTATCACCCTGATTGAGAACATTAATGTGAGGATTGCCCTCAAACTCAGATTCTGCAGCAGGTTGTCTAGCCCAGAGAGGTCAAAGGCTCTCTTCCAGGGTGTCTAGTGTAGAGCTGTTTTGTCCACTGATATCCCAGGCGGTAGTGCCAGCAGCTCTGAATTCATCAATCTTGATCTATTGTACTGCCAGTGTACCAGCAATTTCACTGATATGAGTGTCCAGGGAAGTTTCTTGAGCAGTCAAAGGGGTAACCTGTCCAGTTATTGTTTCTGTCAAGCAAGAGAGGTTCTGCACCTTGCGTTCTAGAGCATCCTGCCTATCTGCAACGTCATTTGTTACTGCCGCTAAATGATCCAAGGCAAGAGCACAGTTAACACGGGGTTGGCCTTCCAATCCATGGAAACACCCATGATTAATATGGGCAGGAGTATCAGTGACCTCTGTCTCTTGTTCACCGTCAGAGCCAGAGGACAAATCATCAGGGTCAGAGAGGTGTTGTCTCAAATACTCAATCTCACCTCGCAAAGTAGCTACTTGGTCTGTTAGTGAGGCAATTCAAGGGTCAGGCATAGGCTCTACAGGCAGAGGGTTTGGAATAGAGGCTTGAAGTCAATTAGTGGCTTTGTTTTCAGCTATGGCTTCTCACACCTTAGCTTCAAAGGCAGACAGGATCTCAGCCAAAGGAGCGGGAGGAGTTGCTTTAATAAAAGCTACTCTATTGTCAACAGAGTTTTGAACCTGACTTAGAGAGTTGCCTAATGCGGCCTTATCTAAACCATGTTGTTGGTGCAGGTGTTGGCCCTACTTGTTAACATGGTCTCCAACCAACTCAAGTTGAGAATTGACATGTTCTTGGAATTGGTTGAGCTTGTTAACCAAGTTCTCAAAATCTTGACAATACTTTAGAAGAGTCATTTCTATTTGTCCTCATCACGTAGCTTGTTGTTTATCTAGCTTTCATAGTCAATCTTTTATGTACCCAGGGAGCAAAGAGCAAACTGAGTTCAACAACTAGGTTAAATATTTCTGAGATGCCAACAAGTCATGTTGATTGTCAGAAATAAAGGCTAAGAGGCTATGAGTCCACTCCTGATAGGCCATGTTTTATGCATGGTTATTAGAGACAGCAGTAGCAACAGCATTCAGGAGTTGATTCTGAGATTCTAACACCAACTGATGATGAACCAAGGTGGGCTGGATAAATTGATTGAGCAGCACACCAATAGTTTCCATGGACTCCATTAGAGCAGGGGGAGACCAAAGACCAGCAGGAAGGAGTACAGATCTTTGGATGCATAGCCAGGGCTGAGGCCAGGAATGATATGCATTACCACAGTGCCCATATGAAGGAGGGATTTTGCAGCGTTGCAAGCTTGTTCATAATTGAGAGAGAAAGCTGGAAGGTGACCTACACAGGCCCAGGAGATAACATCATTAACATTAGAGAGGAGGGGGTATTGATGATATCTTCCTCAAGCAGAGAACTAGATACTTTGGGTTGTTTGGATAATTCAGAGACAAAAGGAGAAAACCAGAGAAAGCGCAGGGAAACAGAGAAACCAAGGGGCTTGAAGCCACTGTAGTGAGCACCATTTTGTTGTGTTTGGCTCCTGGGGACAACATACAGGAGGACACAGTGGGAAATCTTTATAACAAAAGATTTGAGGTTCAGAGCTAGCCTTGAGTTAGCCTTCAGGGCACAATTAAAAGCATGTACCTTAATTTCCTAGAATATAAGATGAGGAATTTCTTTTGGCAAAAAGGAAAGAAAAATCTTGAAGAATATTAAAGCCAACACAAATGTGGATAAACTTGTCTTTATTAGGAGAAGTGGTTCTACTTAAATAGTAGACAAGAGTAAATTATCATTCATTAGGTAGACAGAGTGGAAGATGGGGTCATGTTGGGATGAGATCATACCAGGATCAGACAAGGGAAGGTATGGTATTCTGGAATGGGTAAATATTGCAAAGACCCATTTATGGAATGCAAGGAATATCTGAAGTTGAAAGCAAAACTGACCAAATCTTTGCACATAACATTATTTGAAAACCATATCAAATTAGCATTAATGGTGCAATTTTTGACAAACATGATCATCCAATACAAACCAGGACCCAAACTTTCCATGGCAGATGTTGTAAATTGCGCTATTAATGCTATTTTGATTTTCCCTTTGAATATTGATAGTTGCAAAGATTTGACTGGTTTTGCCTTCAAGTTCAGAAATTCCTTGCCTTCTGCAAATGAGTCTGGTTCAATATCCACCCGTTCCGGATTATTGTACCTGTCTGTGGTTGATCCTGGTATGACCTCATCCCAGTGTGACCCCCTCAGCCACTCTGTCTTTCTATTGAGTGATCCCCGCTTCTTGTCAACCATTTAAAGTAGAATCATTACTCCTAATAAAGACAATTTTATCCACATTTGCGTTGGATTTTATAATCTTCAAGCTTTTCCTGTCCTTTCTGCCAAAAGGACTTTACATCTTGTTTTCCAGAAAATTAAGGTATGTGCCCTTAATTTTGCCCTGAAGGCTAACCCAAGGCTAGCTTCAAACCTCAAATCTTCTGTAATAAAGATCTCCTGCTGTGTCCTCCAGGATGTCGTTCTCTGGAGCCAAACACAACAGCAGATGCACTCTTGCGCTTGTACGTCAGAGCCACAAGAGGGAAAAACAGTCTCAGTCCAGACTGGCCCCTCCTAGTACTTCAAACTAAAGACAAAGGCTTCCCTTCAGGCACTACTAACTTCACTAAATAAACAGTCATAAAACATGAACATCTCTTCATAAATGTATATGAAACACTACACTGCAAAATGACTAATGGGAGCATCATCCTGTATATCCCTATGCATCAACAAGTCAACACCATTATACGCTATCACAGAGACTTAGGACATACCAATAGTCACAACCTTTAAAAAATTTCAAACACAAGGCATGATGGCCAACTCTATATCAGGACGTCCAGGAAGTGCTTGACCAATGTGAAGTATGCAAAAAGCTTGCAAAAAATGACACCTTGTCTAAGTCTGTATTACCTATTTGTTCACAACTACCCTTCAAAGTATGGGCCCTAGATATTGTGAGGCCCATGCCAGGAAAGCACAACAAAAAATACATTATCACTGCTATCAAATTTTCCACTTGCTGGCCAGTGGCACAAGCAGTAAAATTCCACACAGACATGACATGCGGCAATTAATAGGGAAAAATCATCAGCAAGTTTGGAAAACCAGAGCTCCTGATAACAAACGGAGGTAAAAAATTGATCTCTGAAGATACCAACATATACTTTTTCCAAGAATGGGGTCCAACACACTGTGACAACACCTTACTATCCTCAGGTCAATGGATGTATGGAGCAGCTGAATGATAGCTTAGTGCAGGCCCTGGTCAAGCCCATTGCCGGGAGACCAGAGGACTGGTACAAGCAGCTACCAACTGCACTCCTTGTATGCCAGACCCGTGTGAACAGATCCACTGGAAAAAGCCTCTTCAAGTTAGTTTATGGCACACAGCCTAATATCATCCAAGCACTTTCAGGACCAAAGCTGAAAATGCCCAGCAAGGTTTCACCCACTCAGACCCTCAAGTCATACAGGCCAATAGCAACCAGTTAGAGAAAGAAAAAAACATCTGTAGAATACCTTTTTCCTCATCCTAAACAGGCACAAAGTTGGTGACAAGATCTGGGTAATAAATACAGACAAAAGTAAATTAAAGCCTAAGAAATTGAGACCTGCAATCATCTTAAAGATAAACAAAAACAACACTTACCTTGTGCAAGGGCTCAGAAAACGCAAGCAAGATAAATTCCTCTATCATGACCAATTAAGACCCTGTGAAGCAAGACAGAAACAACAAGAAACTGACCTACCAGCCATCAAACAACAGCTAGTCCAATATGATGCCCGGACTATGACAACCTCCCTGACAACCTTTGTGACAAAAATTGTTAGATAGTAAGAAGCAGTCTTCAGGTGGTGGGGAATCAAAACCCAAATCCACATAGAGTTGATGATTAACCACTAACAAAGCTTTAAATAACATTCTGTGAAATTTTCAAAAGATACACTAGGGTTAAGCAAAATAATTAACCCTAACCAAAGAAGCCTGAGATAAATAACCTGAGAGAAAATCAATGAGTCTTTGGCGTAGAAGTCAGGATATTGAAATGTTACAAATGTCTCAGCTTTGGATACAGTCAAGAAAACACCTAGATTTGTGGGCATCAGATTAACATTGGGCAGAGGCAACAATAAAGTGCCAACGACAGGCTCCCATCTTCCCATAATGATTTGGCTAAGAATCAAGTTGTAGAAAATGTAGAGTAGCAGACTAACTACATGATGTATTTCAAACTAAAGTTAGACCAGAGAATATTTGATTTTTATTGAGTAAAATTTTGTGAGGACTCAACTTTTAAGAGTTGAAACAGTGAATTATATAAATATAATTAAAATTTGACTAAGTAATACCACCTGAATTCTTTGCATCTATCTTTTCTGCATTGTCAAGTGAGTATCTAGTCCAGTTTGCAAAGAATCTTTGTGGGATCAACTTCTGATGACTGTGCTAATAAACAAGATCATATCTGATGACTCTCATATTACGCTAATTTATCAACATCAGCTTGCAAGGAGAAAAAATACAACTGGCAGACTGGAGCGGCTGTACCCCATTTTCGATCAACTTTTTGATTTAAATCCATCAAATCAGTTAATTTTTAATAGTTTTCTAGCTTTTCAAGCTTTCTTACTTGGGCAAATAATTCCTGGTATTATGAAATCTACCATAACAACCTGTTCACAGAGAAGAACTGTTCTTTAGCCAGTGGTGTTAAAACAGCAGGCTTTACTCATCAACAAGGTTCAAATTAAGCAGGTTTGTGAACCGCAACCTAACTACTCAGTGACTTGAAGCCAAACTAGGAAATTAACTCAAATTTTCAAGTCCAACAACATGAATAAAAGCTGATTCCTTACAGTGGATACCTTGTTTTGGCACTTGACTCATTAACAGGATCAGGTCACTTTCTTCACTATCCAACCAATCGATCAACACAATCATTTTCCTGTTACCCACAATTCACATTTACTATATAATACTTATCTCACAATAAGGAATATCATCTAGTTTCCAAATATTTTTCTCTTTTAAGTCTGCTAAAACAGCACAGTTTTAACATTTTTAATTCCAGATTTAAAATTATTTGATAATTTTGAGTCTAGTCATGTGTTTCTTATATTTTAAAAAAATAAACTTTACTGTATGTTTTTAAACGTTATAACAGTTTTAAAAGCTATGTTACAAGCAAAAATACTTTGGGTTTAAGCAAAAATAACTCAGATGTAAACAAATTAAAAATAAATTTATTTATTTTTTAATTTTGTTTACATCTGAGTTATTTTTGTTTTAATGTGAAGTATTTTTGTTTGTCGTCATAGCCTTTAAAACTACTGTATCAGGCACAGTTTAGCTAGAATTTGAGATACAACTTCTAAATAATGTGTTTTTAGATGATGTTTTGGGCATGTTTTCTAGATTCTGTCTCCTAAATAAGGGATTTTTAGATGACATCTTCTAGATGTTGACTTTCTAAATAGTGAATTCTAATAATTAGTTCTAGAATTAAAAATATAGGCTTTATATTTTTGTGTTGTTTTATAAAAAAATTAAATTAGTTATCAGTAAATTTTTACTTTTATTTTTTACTTATAAGTCTGCTAGCAGGAGCTAAAAGTTTTTTTTGATAATTGTGCATTTGAATTTGATAAAACTTGTAAAAATAATTTACTTTACTTTAAGCCAAATTTAAAAAAAATTTCAGTGAATAAAAAATTATATTAAGCTAATAAAATTTTAACATCAATGGCTAATTAACAAAAATTTTATAACCTCTTGCAGAAAAATATGTAGTTTTCAAATATTAAAAAATTATAATAAAAACTTTTTTAATTATAAAAAAAGAACTTTAAACTATTTTAAAATGTGTGTTGATAAACTGGCATTAAAAATTAAACTTAACATATGATTAAATTATATATTAAAAGGAATAATAAAAGACTTAGACTTAAAAATTTTTTTAAATAAAATCAGTTTATTTTTTCAAAATAGAAGCTGAAGCTTGAATCAAAATATTTTGATTAAAACTAGTAAAAGTTATACATCTAGTGCTTTTGTTCAGATTTAAAGAACTTTTATATCTTGAGCACAATTTATTATCAGACTCATTAGAAGAGCATTTGGAAATATGAACAGTTGCAAAATTTTAATTGTTTAAAGCTTATGCACAATAATATTTGTTGCCAAATAGGGGAACATGACCTAGTCTTTAGAGGTTGATGGTAAGAGGTAAACAAGAACATTGCTGTCAGCTCAGAAAGGAAGTTAAAATTGCTAGAGCCAGCTAAAATTACATCCAGGCGTGATCCTGCATTACCCTGCAAATCAGTCTTTGTGTTTTGTACGTCATGTACTTAAAGCAGTTGACAGTTTTTCTGAATGTGTCTTTTAGGTTCAAAGCCTTAAAAGCAACTGTAAAAGATTTTGACCTGAGCTCTTAGTTGTTTAGATTGACCATAAACATTAATCAGTGGATTTGCAACTGTGTTGGCATCAGCAAAGATAACACCATATGTATTAAATTGGAAGAGTTTGAACCGTCTCCAAAATTTTGCATTTTTAATAGAATTTGCTAAACTGTATACACAAACAATGTAAAAAAAGACTTGTGGAATGAAACAAGCCAAATTATGACTTGACTATCACAAAATACTTCTGGGTCACTCTTGAAACTAAGTAAGGGGTTGAAAAGAATTATTCCACAATACTTGGTGAAAAAAGATGGCTGTTTCAGCTTAGCTTCTCAGTCATCTTTGATGTGATCCTTGGTGTTGTCTGGATATTGAGTTTCTTGAAAGCAGACTAAATCAAAGCTTTTAACCTCAAAATACTTGGTTTTTTGTCTCTTATTGATGTTGCAAAGGCTAATACATTATAGATTGGCAGGTTAAGATTAACATTTTCTGACAAAGCAAAATTCTCAGACTGGTGACAAGGTAAGATATAAAATTTTGATGAAAATCTTTTAAATTAGAAAAAAATATTTAAAAATGTACCTTTAAGTTCTTCAAGTGCCTGAGAGAAAAAAACTATCTCAGCCTTAGAAAGTTTATATTGAGTAATATAAACTTCTGCGCTGGGAGCTAGAATATCATTCATATTGGGATTTAAAGCTTTTTATTAGTTTATATTAGAAATTATACCTTTTAGCTGTTTTTTATACTTGAAAAGTAGTAATTGTTGGTTAAAAAGTTTTCCAGCTAGTTAGGAACATCAGATGCAGTGTCTATGTTATCTATTGAGCAGCTAATAAAAAATGTATTAGAATTTACTTTAATTAAGCTAAAATATAAGTATTGCAAGTTACGCAATAAAACAAAGAATTTAAGAGATTTACCTCTTGTAATAATACATAAATAAGCATAATGATCAAAGAATTTTTAATAAGATAAAATTATATTCAAACAAATAATAAAAAGTCGCTAAAAATGTTATTTGATAAAAGTAATAAATTATATGCAAAAGTGACAAATAATTATAAAAAATTAAATTTTCTGACAAAGCAGCAACAAGATGCTAAACAGTGAAAATACTAGAAGCAATAAAATAATGTTTTCATTTAGCCTTATTATTATAAAGTATATCTTCAAACTTATTATTCTGTCAAACCCAAATTACTTTTTTTGTATAAAATAGCAGGCAAACATTGCACTTGTTTTAAGTATTAGTCTGAAAAAATTAAAAGTTAAAAAAATAGCACTGTATGTATTAATAGACAATTTGTTGGGAAGGAGACCAAAAAGATTACCACTAAACTGACTAATTTTTAAACTAGCCAGAATGCTTAAAAAGTTTTCTAGGAGCAAGGGAAGATAATAGTAGAGATTTACAACAAACCAGGTATTTTTCTCACAGAAGTGGAATCAAAGTATTGTAGGAACAGAAAGAGACAAATAAATATAAGAAATTAATTAAAGAAGTACTTGTTTTTAATGAAAGGAAGAAAAGCTGTAAATAAAACCTTGAATTTTAATTTATTTATATCAATTAGAGGGAAGTTTTCTTCAAAATGCAACAAATTCCTTCAAGGAAGCAGAAGACAGAGCGTAAGAACTAGACAAGTTATTGTGATAGCCAAACTAAAGCTTTCTGGGTATGATTTGGATAAACATGTTTTGTAAAACCGAAATTTTAAAAGAAAAATTAACAAAGATATGTTAGGGAGCGAGAAAAGGGAGTCGCGTAAACAAATATTTAATGAAGAATGCTGTATAAAAGGTATCTGAGCTCACTTTAAATAACATTAAGCGTAACGGTCTTTGAATAAAAAATGTACAGGAGGGAGATGAGAGAAGGAAGCCATAAAATGATTCAAAATATTGCAAAGGAAAATTTAAAACTTTCTGAGTTAGTTTCAAAAAAAGTAGATTAAAATCGAATTTTTTTAAATAAAAACAATAATGGTATAAAAGGGGATTGAGAGAAGAAGGCCGCAAGAGCTGAAGAAATTGGCTGAAGATTGCTTCATTTAAGGTATCCGGTCTACTTTCATTAACTTTTACTGGAACGGACTTTGAATCGAATTCAAAATGAAAGTATTTATTTAACCTAACCAACATAAAGCGTAAAATAAAAGCAGTAATGCAAAAACAAAATGACAGTTGGCCCCAAGAGAATGATAACTTACCTCGATAAAAAGAGTTGGATTCTAAAAACTACAATCGTATTCAACCTTGGTCTTATTCAACCGTGGGGGTCACAATTTAGGCTTTTGGTGGCAGCCTGTCAGGCTGCCCTGTGGCCGGCGGAGCTGTCAGCAGAGCTGCTAAGCCGCTGAAAGGCTTCCCGATGAGCGGTAGTCCGGTGTGATGGCGGGCCCTGTCACTGCTATCTTTGAGCAGTATGCTGAGGCACTCTACATCGGATCAAAGGGTATTTTTAAAAGAAATTGATGTATAATACTCCGGCGGAAGCTAACGCTACCACTCAAATTTGATAAATCCACATGGTAGTTTCTATCCACAAATATTGACCCTAGCTAATCCAATGTAGCGACATGGCCACAATTAGGGATGCTTTGGCACCCCCAGTTAGCTAACGGCTCTGGGCCGCTACAGCCAAAACGAAAAAATCATATATTTAAACATTTTCAAATAAATTTTTGCTAAGAGTGGCACAGAGCCAGAAACTGGCCGCGGCTGCCCAAGGCTTGGACGAAGCAGCCCTAGCAACAATGTCAAGTTTGACCAATAGTAAAGATCCATTAGGTAAGCCTAATTTATTACTAAACACCATAGAGTTTTAAGCCATTTCAACCAAAGACAAACCAATCAAAATGATCATCAAGGTAACTTTTAATCCACTCTTCAGATTGTAACCTTACTCAACCAGATATATTTTTGTCCAACCTACCTTGATCAAAGATTCAAGACTACTATCCCCCCTCAACAAACTTCAATTTTTTAAGCCAACTTAAAGTAAGCAAAAGGATAAAGGTAAAAATAATTAATCAACTAAGAATAACTTTAAACCGCAGCTCTTAAATTAAATTCAAAGCACATTAAAAAAGCAATCAAGATAATCAAAGTTCTAAAAAATCATCTCATTTTGACTAAATAACTTATTTTATGTTGGCTAGATTAAATAATTTTTTTCCAGAGCAGATCAGATCAAAAGAATAATCAACATTTTTAATTTTTTTAAACTAAAAATAAAAATGACATGCTTCAAAAAAATATATAATTTTAACAACTATATAAAAATATATAATTTTTTACTTTATATTGTAAGAAAACTACCTTTACCAGAATAAAACCTACTCATTATTTAAGTCTATATATTCTGCAAAATAAAGTATTGTTTCTTCTTATTGATTGAAGTAAAGCCAACCCTTTTTATAAAAAAAATTATCTAGTTTTGAGTATACCTTATTTTAAAGTCTTATCCTGATATAATAATATCTAATACTAGGTGGTTGCCCCGTCCAAGGACAGAATTAAAGTTGAATTTAATAAATCAATTAAATTTATTTTATTGTCTTTTTAGGCTTATATTACTTATTGCATGTTTAATTAAAATTAGATTTGATTGCTTTATTAAAAAGTAATTTCAATTATATTTCTTAAAATTTAAAATTAAAATTGAATACTCCAAGTATAAATCAAAACTAAACCTAAATCAGTATAGTATCACTATTAAGTTTAGTAAGGCTAAACTAATCATTTTGTAATTTAGTAATTGATTTTTAATGTCTTTAAAAATGTAGAGCTGATATGCAGCCTTAAAATAAGCTATTAGGCATCAAAATTGGCTTAATACCACTGAGATACATTGATTTTAGTTTTTTGGTATGTATTAAAAGTAAATTTAGATAATATCAAATTGAGTCTGAGCCTTTGATTATGATATGAACCTAATTCTAGCACTTAACTATATATATCAGCATCTAGAACAGATAAAGCCATCATGTTTGGTACCATTTTGATTGTACAGTAGTTTTAAAAGCTATGGCGACAAGCAAAAATACATCAAATTTAAACAAAATGATTTCAGATTTAAACAAAATCCAACTCTCAGGTTAAAATATACACTCTGTTAACAGGGTTTATTGGCGTTAATGCGCAAAATGAGTCAACACAGCAACAAAGGGCTCACACACAAAGCAAAACCATTCAAAATACAATCCAAAATACATGAATTCATAAACAAAATGATGTGAGTTGACTTTCAGTGTACATATGTTTACTATGTGAATCGGTGACAAAATACACCCAAGCAAGGTGTGTCAAAACGCAAACCAAAAACAAAACACAATAGCAACTCACTACGTAAACAAAATCACTCACACAATGTGTGAAATGGATTGTAATCATGAATTATACCAAGGCATCTAAAATAAGACAAAATATCTGAAACATAAATTTTAAAAATATTGTGGTGGGTGCTTATATTTGGTGTGAAATCTGGGGAAAAGGGAGGAAACTATTTTGGGTGTTCTAAAATGGGTGTTGTAAAACCAAAAACAACTAATTAAGAAATAAAAAATCTATAATTGGGATATTGGATGGGGAAAACTTTAATTAAATATCTATATTCAGATAAAAAGCAAAAATTAAAATTAGGGAGTAACTTAATTAAAATTTATTTAATATTTTATTAAATTTTAAAATGGAAGAAACACTTTACCAGAATACTAATACACCCGTTGTGTGCCATGATTGCAGTTGCCCCCACTGGTCAAAGAATAGAGTTAGTGCAACCCAAGTGCCTACTCAAGGAGACGGGAGAGGAGAGTTCCATAGTGACGCTGCACTGACACAGCCAATTCAAGGAGCACAAGCTGCTAGGGTGTGGAGCATAAACCCTTGGGTCCCAAAGCTGACCCAGAAGCCAACCAAGGTCACCACTACAAAGAAAGTTAGAAACAAGGAGGTAGAACTTACTTCATATGTGTTTGACGTTGTGTACTGGCAAGAGTCGGTCCTGTCAGCCATGCTGGAGAAGGTGAAGCCTGCACTTGATACTAGCTATGAGCCATACATAAGCAATGGCAATCAGGAGGACAACAAGGAGCCCAAGTTCTTTCAAACTGATGAGGGACAACTGGTGTGCAAGAAAGTTGCAGCCTTCTACAACAAGGTGCCCATGCCCTGTGTTGTGCCCAATGCCAACAAGTCAATCCCCACCACAAAAAAACCCACCCAGAAGCGCATCCTCTCCATCAAACACATCATCCTGCTTAAGCTAATGCGGGAATTAGGTGATTACAAGGCGGCCACAGCCATTGTTGGGGTGGATCCCAAGTACGCCTCAAAGACCTTCAACAAGTTCATTGATACTGGCCGAGTCCTTGCCACGGAGAAATCCTTGCGTGTTTCAACCATGCTTACCAAGGAGCACAAATGGGCAATCCGCCAGTGGATAACACAAGATTGTCATCTTGAACTGGCAAATATACAGGCCATGGTCAAGTCCGTTTTTGGGATTGAGGCCTCAATTTCCTTCTATTATCATTTGGTCAAGGGAATGCGCTTTTCCTGAAAAAAGCTCAGGGTATCCCCCTACAATTGGAACAGCCCAGCCAATATCAAGACCCGGAAAAATTATGCAGATGGGTACACTGCCCTCAAAGCCAAGGGGACAGTGAGATTCTATTATATCAACAAATCAGCTTTTGCCTCGTTGATGCGCAATGAGTATGGGTATGTCCCCAAAGGCTCCAATAACGGAATGGCTCGGCGTGCTGCAGTCCACACCACAGCCTACTCAATGATGGCTCTCCTCAGTCCAAAGGGGGTCAAGCTCTACCAAATGATACTAGGCTCCCACAATAGCCAGACCTTCTTATTATTTCTCCAATTGGTCCAGGAGCACCTGAGGCGCACAAGCCCGGGCTTCACCAACGTAATTGTATTGGACAATTTTGGTCTCCACAAGGTAGCAGATATTCTTGAAGAATTTCCATCAATTGACACCAGCATTGCTGTGGGCCCCCAGCAATTGGCCACAGCAAATTTGCGCCTTCTCTTCCTCTCTGCCTATTTGCCCTTCCTAAATCCCATTGAGGAAGACTTTGGATGGCTCAAGCAAGTCATCAAGCGAGGAACCCCAACAGGGACCAAGGACCTGTTTGATTTGCTGCAGGCCGGGATCCATTCCCTTCCAGCTGAGACCGTGGCCAAATTCTATGACCACACTGATTTGTTCATCCCTGCATGCCTAGCCAAACAGCCAATAAATTAAAGGCTTAGTGTGTCCAACTTTTTTATATTCTCTTATTTACTATTCAAGACTTATTAATTATCATTTTATATTTAGATGTTTTCACACCCGCAATCACATTCAGAAGATCCATCAATAGATGTAAGTAATTTATTTATTTTATTATATATTATTTTATTATGCCATCTGAGGTAATCCCAAACGCTTGATACTGGATTACGCAAAAATATTTAAATCACTTTGGTCAAATAAATATAAAAATGGTTTTTAAAAAATTAAACGTAAATTGTAAGGTTGAAATTTACTTTATTACTTTATTACCATATTATTTTATACTTTTATGAAACCCATTTCTGCAATATATTTTGCAAATCTTGTTTGCTAAAATATTATTTGAAAAATTATTTATAATATAAAAATATAGTAGAGTATAAACATATTTATTGATATAGAGATAAAATTAAGTGTGCCTATAATGGGTTTGGCGGTATGTACCCACCCCGCAATGGAGGTGGCACACAACCTCCACCGCCACACTGTGGACGGTGGATACACCCGTATTAAAGTATTTGCGCCTGCTGGTAAAAGAAAGGATGGTGAGGTGGGAAGGGAGGAGCAGCTTTTCTGGTGGGGCTGCAAACCCGAAGATGCCAGCCAGGACCAGGGCGTCCTGGATGACGTGATCCACTGAGTCATACCCAGGGGGACCTTCTTCCCGTCCAGTGCAAGCCAAGCCTTGCTGATTCCCAGAAAGACTCCGTCCAGGTCCTCTACAGACGCGCCCATCCCAAAGTAGAATAGGAACCCCAGTTAAACAACCAGATGAAGCCTTTGTCCAGCAAAGGCTTCTGTAAACTCACACAATTTGTTGTATACAGTGCTAATCTTCTTCTTGTGCTTGGTTTTGGCAAAGGTCAGCTCCATAGCTGCAGGGACCCCCGTCTTGTTGGCACTCCAGGCCAGCCCAAAGTCCGCCAGGATTTTTGTCTTCTTTACGGCTGTTGCGTCTGCAACAGCCAATTTTGACACTGCACGCCCAAAGTTCTCCAACAGGTAAGAGATGGTATGCTCCAAGGGGTAGCAGAAGCAAGCAGCCGCATGAGCCTGGCCCATCTCCAGTATATTCTTGAATGAGAGTGTCGCCAGGACGTCCCAAACAAGCTCAATGGAGTTTACACAGTAAACTCCACTGAGGTTAACCAGGTCCAGGTGGGCATCCTTGTAGGCAGTAACTGCCCACTCAGATGCCCCCTCACCATGCAAAAGCCCAGCCAATGCCTCCCTGGACATCAGGAATGTACCATGGATTCTGTCTTCAAGCTCCCGCAAGACAGGGGGGACAGGGAAAGCTGTTTAGCCACATGAGTGGCGTAGTTGGAGTAGAAGGTGGGGAAAAAGGGACCAAGACCCGGCGGAGTTCACCATCAACATCTTCTAAAAAAAGGTAAGTATTTAAGAATTTTTATTAATTAAAGTTTTTTAGGTTACCTTCTTGGGTTTCTTACTTGCCGGCAGCTTCAGCCGGCTTTGCCATTCTTGGCGCAAGCAGTTGCGCAGGCAATTTGTATCCTCTGCCCTGGCACGCTTGGTGGGTTTGAGGTGGGCCATCTCCGGGTCATCAACCCAGACAGACGGCGCAGAAAAATTGTATGCCTTGAACTGGAGGCCCTCAACCACAGTTTTTTTGAATATTTAGTAAGCGCTTGATTGTCTTCTCTGGGGTGTCTGGCATTTTTGACATTAGTGCCTTTGCAGAAACCTTGTCAATTTTGTCCCCAGTGAGGACAGTGGACCTCACTTTGGCTTTGACCTTGCAGTCAATGTCCTTTATTTTGGCAATTGCCAAGTTGATATCCTTCAGAAGCTTCTCTAATTCTCTCATTGATTTTTTACTAACATTTCCATATGTTTTTATAGCTTTTGCCCCAATAAAAACTGTATTATTTTGATACTGTTGCCTTTTTTCCTTTTTGTCTTCCCATCTTCTACATTATCCCATCTTTTTACCCATTTTGTATATGTTTTACACTCATCTTGATATGTGTTGTTTGCTTTGTGTTGGTATTGTTCCTTGATTACCATATTATTTTTGGCGCTTGACATAGCTCCTTGTGAAAATATTAACAACAATTTGGTGATCAGCTAAATTTGAATTAGAAAATTATAGTGTTAACTTTTTTTAGATAAAGTTGTTACTGATCCGAATTCAAAACCTTAATGATAAACTTTAAGCCAATCAGGAGCTGAGTGATAAAGTAATTGTTGTGACATAAAGGGTCATTCAATAATTCTTTGATGCATGTGCGCTAATTAATATGATTGGCTGGATGTTTTGCCATTGTACGCCATTGCCACTGTGGCAAGTTGTTGATGGACTAGTGCTAACCCAGCAGCTGATTGGGCACTAGTCCATCAACAACTTGCCACAGCAGCAATGGTGTACAATGGCAAAACATCCAGCCAATCATATTAATTAGCGCACATGCATCAAAGAATTATTGAATGACCCTTTATGTCACAACAATCACTTTATCACTTGGCTCCTGATTGGCTTAAAGTTTATCATTAAGGTTTTGAATTCGGATCAGTAACAACTTTATCTTAAAAAAGTTAACACTATAATTTTCTAATTCAAATTTAGCTGATCATCAAATTGTTGTTAATATTTTCACAAGGAGCTATGTTTATGTGCTAAAAATAACTGTGTTCTGGATCTAGATACACAACATAGTAAATATATGATTTTATAGAAATAAGCTAAACATAAATAATAAAACCAACTATAAACAAAGAGAACATGAACAATTGAAATTCAAAATAAAGATAATATAAATAGAAATTTTTTGGGACCAGGGGGTTTATTAAGTCGGGGAAGAGTGATGCCTAGTAGGCAGAATGACGCGGGAAAGAAGACGTAGAGGCAGTGCTGGCCTGGGGGGTCTGGGATTGGGTGTGTGGGGCTGGAAGGTGGGGGTGGTGGTGGCAGGGGTGGAGGCAGGAGGATTGCGCATGATGGCCGCCATATACCGCTTGTTGTACTCCTCATCAGTCATTGGCTAGATGGGCTGGTAGGTGGCTATGGCACGGGATGGGAGGCGCTTATCCTTGCGTGATTGGTTGCCCATGTTCACATGGAAAACTATTTGCGCAAACAAGTCAGCCACCATTTGGTGACCAAAGAGAAAATTGTGATCAAGGACCCCAAGATAGAGGTTGTTGAAAGCC
Source organism: Entomophthora muscae (assembly GCA_014839935.2). Taxonomy (NCBI): domain Eukaryota; kingdom Fungi; phylum Entomophthoromycota; class Entomophthoromycetes; order Entomophthorales; family Entomophthoraceae; genus Entomophthora; species Entomophthora muscae. The sequence continues at coordinate 327,011 of QTSX02001461.1, read as the reverse complement.
TGAGGGTGGCGCACCCAGAGTGTATCTCTAATATTTAAGAACACAACATCTGCCAGATGGACGTTGGTGTGACCAGCTGAGTACACAGAGGCCTGGTGCCCGCATTCCTGGATGGCCTCAAGGGCGGTGGAGCTTCCCTCTATCTGGTGGCTCAAGAAAACCCGGTATTTGGAATTTGAGCCATCCCAGAAGTTGAGTAATCCACCAAGGATGTGGCTGTATGAGTACCCATTGATGAAATCAGGGTTTGTCCAATAGTAGACAAAACCCTTGGCTGAAAAAGCCAGAAATGCACCAATGAATGTCCCCTTCTTGACCTTCTTCCTTCCATTCTTGGTGGCGGCTTTTCCTTGCTCACCAAAATTGTCAAATGCAATCAATAACTTGTAGTATGAGACAAACATGATGTCATCTGTTAGACTTGTCAAGCATCTGACCAGGGTTGATTCAATTGCGGTGTCATACAGGGAATCCTCAGCGCCATCCCATTGGTTGCTGGCAAAATTTGTAAGAACCCTAATTGAAGTCACCTTTCCGTGCATCCAGAGCTGCACCATGCACTCAGACACCCAAATGCCATGATGCGCAAGTTGCTTCTGGACCTGGGTCAAGGAAAGCTTGAGGTCCTGCTGGAGGAGGTCAAGCATTATTGGGTATGCCTCATTGATCTGGGACTCTATGGTCTTCTTTGACTTCTTGGCTGTCCCAATCAGATTTCCCTTATTCATCAGGTTGTTGAATTCCGGCATGAAAGTAGCCCAGGTGAATTTTAATTGGCTGTCTATCTGATCCCAGGACAGACCCTGCAGGTTGAGTGCCACAATTTCCTGAAGAAATTGGGCAGTGATTATTCTCCGTTTGGGGCACTCAGCGGCGGGAGCTGAAGACTGATTGGCTGATTGGGGCAGGTTAGGCGGTGGAAGGAAGTTGTTCCAAATCAAGGTTGCCATCCTGATTGGTTGGTTGATGGGCAGTTTGTGCAGGGGTGGGTGTGGGAGCAAGGGCAGAGCTAGACACTAAGTGATTCTCAAACAAGTCAAAGCCATATGGGTCGGGGGACAGTAACAGGTCAGCTTCCTCATTACCCGCCTCAAAGGCTTAGATGTAAATATGTGCCTCCATGTTCTGAGCCTTGCCTCCATTAAAGCTGGCTTGGCTGCTGCTAGCTTGGTTGCTGGTGCTGTCAAAAATATTGCTAGTAAAAACCATTTTAAAAACACCTAGGATAAAATCACTAAAATTAGAAGTTTAAAATTATATGATTTATTTTTATTGTAATCTTGAGCCCATATTTGGAAGGTTCTCAAAACCATTTCATACAGATCAGGATCTATGAAAATGAATAAAATGCCTCTGTTCCTAAATTGGATAGCTGTTGATTGGCTGTTAAACTGTTATTTTTTATTTTAGGCTGCTCATACTACACATCTTGTGTGAGTTCATTTTGTTTTGTGCTTGTGGAATCTTGCTTCTAGATTGCTCAACTTTTGTTTCATTTTAGTCCTTCTATTGGTGCCTCATTTGAATCCTGATTGGATTATAATATACTCTGGAACAGCATTCATCCATTTCACTTGTTGCGTCAGTTCATTTTGTCTGTGGTTTGAACTACACCGCTTGATGTTTGCTTTAATTTTGTATAATGGGTTAGTAAAATTTTGTTTTTGGTTTGACAGTTCATTTATTAACCAAAAATATTTAAAAGAATTGAATCCTGAATCTTGCGCAACTTGGATTTTGTTTAAATCTGAAATCATTTTGTTTAAATCTGAAGAATTTTTGCTTGTCGCCATAGCTTTTATAACTACTGTAAACCTCTTTGATATGGCTGTATGAGGCTAGCCACTTATTTAAAAATCAAGTAGTTATTTAAAAATTTATATAAGTTTGAATGGCTTATATTTCAGCTCAAAATAATTTAGACCACACTCCACTGGATTCAATCTGTGTACTTTCAAAGATGCATGTAAGGGATTGGATGTAAGGATGAGCCAAATTGTGCTTTTGGCTTAACAATCAAATTTTAAATTAAATTTAACTAAAAAGTAATTCAATCAAATCCCTATGGATTGAGCCCACTTGAGGTGACATTACAGAAAAACAAACAAACTCACTTTTTTATATATTAATGGTACAGAAGTGACTCTAGAGCTTTTTTTTGGATCTGGCTTGTTTCTCTTGGGTGGACTCTGGATTAGCCTTCTTCTTTTTGTGACCCCCTTCCCTGTTGGCTCCTTGTTAAGTGTGGGCAGGGTGGTATCAAGTTTTTCCTTGAGTGTATACAAAGCATTGATATAAAAATCCTCCTTTTTTGGAAGCAAGAGGTATACAAAGGGAACAATGTGGGCATTGGCCTGGCTGTGAATGGTCCAAAGCTAGTAAAGTAGCTTTGGCCAGAGTGAGAATATCCCACTTGTAAATCAGATACTACATTTTGCAAGGCACTTGAGACTTTCTTGTGTTACAACACATATGTTGTGGTTTTCTGCCCCCTTGGCTATTGTTATGAAGAATCAATTGTTTGCCAAGCATAGCTAGCTTTTTGTGGCAACATTGGCAAAATCAACTGTAGGGATGCAAAAGTGAGAATTCAAAAGTGAGAATCTAAAAGTGGCCAAGTTGAAACTTTTTAATTTTTCAAGAGGGCTTTTTATAATAATGTAACTAATTTTTCTTGGCTTTTTTAGTTAAGAGAATGAATAAAAAGTATTTTATATGGCCACAATAATTTTTATTCCATATGAGTTAATTTAAAGTAATTTTTGAATTTTTGAATTTTTTTTGACTTGGCCACTTTGAATTCTCACTTTTGAATCCCTACAGTCAATTTTGCCACTTTTGCCCTTTTTGTTGTCAGTATGAATAAGCTCATCAATTTACCCTGCACTGGTACCAAGATTTGCATCAAACAAGTGTTGGCCAGTGACATAACTCTCAAGGTTGTTCTTATCACCAACTTCCACTCTATCTGATTTTTTTCAAATGAAGGAGGAAAAAGTGACCAGCCCAGATAATCCATGTCTTAGTTGTGTGATATACCTTGGCAAAAGAATCTGCACAAAAGAAAATAGATGATCTTATCAGAGCCCTTATATTCATGGCCAATGGTCAGCTCCATCCTCTGTTGAAGCCATAGGTAGTCCATCTAGCAGGGCAGCCAGGACCATTGAAGAGGTATTGGTACTGGGCTGTCTTTTTTCTGGTCACTGAGGGTAAAAAAAGAAGCTGTCTTTGACAAATAAAGAACCCCATTATTGATCATAATGATGAAGGAGTCTGAGAGTATGTCTGGGACTTTGAATTTCCTATTGATGTTGCAGATATTGCTGACCATATGTAAGTCCTACTCTAAAACTGACTCCACCTCTGAGGAAGCTGTACCATGTGTCTGATTCTTGCACAATGTAGCAAGAAGGTAATGACTTAAATAAGTATTGAGCCAGCTCTTTGAAAAAACTGGAATGTTGGCAAAGCTGGAGAAGGAAGCTTGTGGGGTTCCTTTTCACCAGTCCCCATTGTGTGTCCTGGGTCATAGCCAGGGACCGTCTGGAAGGAGTTGTCATTCCCTAGTAGCAAATGTTACCTACTAGGTTCAGACACCTATTCTGCACACTAGCAGCCAATGTTATCTGCTGGGGAAAAGAGAAATTATCCTTTCTTAGTAGCCAAAGTTACCTACTAGGTTCATATCTATCAACTAGCACCCTAGCAGCCAATTTTATCTGCTAGGCTGGTTCATCCTCTGCCTCTAGTAACCAATGATACCTACTAGGCCTTACTTGACCCAAACTACTACACTTGGCCAACTGACAGCATAGAGTCTTTATTAAGGCCAAATTATCCCTCACCTGCACAACAGCTTATATGTGGACCTTCACATAACTCCTTGCCAAGATAGCCTCTACATTCAAAAATTAACCCAGGCACAAGGGCATTTGGCCTTCAACCCGCTTCAATAACGGTGGGTGAACTCTCTCTAGTTTCCAACCCAAAACTTAACCAATTCACCTCAACTGGAAATTCAACTCTGACAACACACCACTTATCCCAAAAGGACCAATCCACCTCTTCAACCCATGCCTTGTGTTAATCAGCAGCCTGTGAGGATCAAATCACACTAAGTATTCTTCCTTGAACTGTGGGTTCATCCTGAACCTATTCTGTGCATTCCACTTTGACTGGCATACAAACTGCACCTGCTTCAACTTTTCTCTTTCCTGTGTGTACACCTCTCATATCAGCTTGGCATGGGGTTCTACTGCCTCTGCATGGTCCTCCCATGTTTGGTAGCTTGCATACCCAACTTCATCACTAAGCAGCGCTTCTCTTCTATACAACATCTTGAATAGACTGAACCCAGTACTGGCATGTGACATCAATCTGTATTCCATCACTGCATGAGCCATGTGTGTTTTCCAAATTATGAGAACCACATCAACAAACTGTTCTATAGCCTGCTCCAATGTCCCAATGGTTCTATCTACCAGCTCTTTTGACTCTGGGTAGTAGTTAGACGCAAAGCTATGTGGTAAATTCCATTTTATACAATCTCCTTCACCTCTTAGCTAGAATAGGGCGGCCCCTGATATTAGATAATCCGCTCCATACACCCCTGTCTCAAGATCAAGCATTCCTCAACAAAGTTGGCTATCTGGTACCTATTCTTGCGCTGCACTGCCTTCACCTCAATCCTATTTGTAATGATATCAACAGCTATCAGGAAATATTCCTTCTGACCACTGGCAAGTGTCACATGCCCAGTATCCAAGGCATTTTATCAGATGGATACAATGCCACCATGGGTCATAATGGGTACTTATGGTCCCTCAGGAGTACTTTGCCACTGCAGATATTCTCTCAACATTTTCTCCACATTCTGGTGAAACTTGGGCCAGTAGCATCTACTTCTGACTTCTCCCATCAACTTTGGGAACCTGAAGTGTCCCCCAAACCAAACATGGAGACTCTGGACAACTTGCTCTCAGTATTCTAGCATGAATTACCTCCTAATCCATCAAACTGCTTCAGCCTGCCCCTCAGCATCTTCAGTGTATTTCTCCTGGATTCCCATCATTGCTCTGAACAACAAGTCTGTCACTACATTATCTTTTCCTTGACAGTAAATCACATTGTAATTGTAGGAGGTGAGCTTCTCTGCGTAACTTAATAGACATCTCATCAAATTTGCCTGAGTCCTCAATGCTTTCAGCGGCTCATGATTGGTAATAATTACAAAAGGCAACTCCATCATGTATGACTTGAACTTTTCAACAGCCCAAACCACAGCAACCCTTCTCTCTCAGTGGCTGAGTACCTTGTCTTGGCATCTTGAAAAATTCTTGACGCATAAAAAACTGACCATACCTGATCCCTTTCCTTCTGAGTCAACAGGGCGCCCAAACCAATCCCACTGGCATCAGTCTCTATTGCAAATGAAAGATCCCATATTTGCAAGTTTAATACTGGAGCCTTCATTAACCTCTGCTTCAGCAACTCAAACGCCTACTGTTGGGCTCCTCCCCAAATGAATGAAGTCTTCTTTCTACATAACAACCACAGTGGTTCAGAAAGGCTGGCTAAGTCAGGGATGAATCTCTGAAAGAACATAAGGGCCCCCATGAATAACTTCACCCCCTTGATAGTATTTGGGGCCTTTATCTGAGCATTGCAGCCACCTTCTGCTCATTTGGGTGTATTACATTTTCTGAAATATGGTGCCCCAGCACCAGTATCTCCTCTTGTGCTAGCTTACACTTTGCATAGCTGACCTTCAATCCTGCCTGATGGATTCTAGCAAACACCTGCTCTAGATCCTTCATGTATTACTCCAACATAGTCAAAAATACTTTCGCATCATTAATGTATACCACCACTATCCTGGGTTGCAATTCTTGGAATACTTGGTCCATCATCATCTGAAATACCGCCCCTGAAGTTTTCATCCCTAAAGGCAGTATTTTCCATTGATAAAGGCCTTCAGGCGTACTAAATGCCATAAATTCTTATGAATCCATAGCAATTGTCAACTGGTTATACCCCTTGGTTAAGTCCAGTGCTGTGAAGTACCAGCACCCTGTCATAGCATCCAACTGGTACTCAATCCAATGCATTGGATAAGCATCATTAACCACATTGTTATTGATCATCCAAAAGTTGATGCACACCCAAATATTCCCATCAGGCTCAGGAACATACATCATTGGAGCAGAGTACAGACTGTGGCTTTCCTCAATGAATTCAGCCCTTAGTATCTTCCTCATCTCCTCTTGTATTGTAGCAATTGCAGCTGGAGACCGCCTCGGCACATATCTCTTATTTGGCTTCCCAATCAAGAGTTTGATCTTGTATTCCGGCCCATTCCAGCCCACATCATAATTATCAATGGAGAAACACTGCACCCACTTATGCAATAGGAGACCAATTTAATTGGCTATAGTGCAGCCTGCTGTGATCAAATGGGCAATAGTGCCCATGTCAACAATAATAATGTTGACAGTGACTATGTTGACACTTTGTTGACATGGTCACTGTTGACTCAAAACTTGAAATCTCCTATATTTTTTGCTAGTTGCGCTAGCTTAACTTTTTTAAAGTGTTCAGGGGTGAAAACCCAGAAAACACAACAAAACTGTGGCCATTTTGACACAATTTAATATTAAGCTTAATAAAAAAACTTGATTTAACCAGATTTTTCCTTTACTTTTACTAATAAAAATTAGTTTATTTTTATTTGTTTTCACAACGTAAAAGTGTCAATGTCAACACTTTTTAAGAATAGTTATTTTTACAACAAAACCAAAACATCTACAAGATAAAAATTAAGTGCAGATTAAAAAAACATTTTATTATTATATTGAAAAAGACATTAAAAATATAGTAGATTGTTAAAATGTTCATGTTATAAATATATCTGTAGCACTTATTATGGCTTTAATATCATACATGGATTGGTGGCTAACAGGGATCCAATAATTTAAGTGCAAGTTACTATGTAGTTTACTATAGAATTTATTATTGAAAATAATGTTGACACTCAGAAATGTTGTCTATTGCTTGTGATCATCTGCTGGGGTGAAGTTAAGCAAATTAGAGTGGTGCAATTAAGCTTAGATTAATATTCCACCTCCTATAAAGAATGTTGGCAGACATTGTTGACATTTTACCCTTTTCATTACTGAAGACAACTTTCTTAACAACTTTCAATATATACAATGGTAAAATATCATATTACCACTACCCAAATATAATTTTTAATAAAGAAATAAAGAACTTTGATTATTTTTTACTTATTTTTATATGTTTTTTAATTTTATTATGTAAACAAAAAAACACAGAAAACAGATAATATTTGCTAGCCTGCATAAATTTAATTAAACATACTATGTTTTTTCATAGTAAATTTTCAAAAAAAATGTCAACAGTGACAATGTTGTTAAAAATAATGTCTACAATTTTTCTAATCAACAGTGAAAATTCAGCCTTTTTTACTAGTTGTCACTCATAATGTCAACACTTTTCACTTCTTACATATAAAACTTTATGTTTTACATAATAAAATCCTCTGATTTTTTGATATGTTGTATTTGTAACTTTCCTCTTTCATATTTTCTAAATTTTTAAAATAAATCTATTTATAAAGCTTATACTTTCACATAAATCTCTTAACTTTTTACTTGTTATTAATAACTTTATTAAAATAAAAAACACAAGTATTTTTTACCTTTTAAATGCCAAGAAAAGCCATATAAAGTTTTATTTTTATATAATATGTTTTTTAAATTGTTTGTTTTTTAAATACATTGCTTTATTTTAAACCCTTTTACTTATTATTTTAGGACAAGAACACCTCTTAGCAGCCCAAAGGAACCAAGTGTCCCTCTAAGCCAACCAAATCTACCAAGAAGAAGCCTGTCTCATAAAAGAAGGCCACCCCAAGCCCTCCCCTGAGCCCTCTCCTGAGAAGAGCCCCACTCACTCCACTGTGGAAGAGGAAGCTGATGGTTTAGTTACTGACCACAGTTTTTATAACTCTGCTTCAGATGAGGAGCCTACCAAGAAGGGGTTCCAAGCCAAAAAGTCCCCTTTAAATGATAAGTCTCCTACACATGAGGAGCACCAAGATAAGCCCCCTTCTGCTTCTCCCCCGCCAAACTCCCCTCCTTCAAATTTATCTGGGGATGATACAAAGCCCCACCCTGATTACTTCCCTGGCTTCTGCATGCTTCTGCTGTCCCATGGGACCTCTTGTGGCCCACAATATCTGCAATGTCAATGGGAAGTTCAAGGTTCCTTCCACCTTGCCAAAATGCTTCCCCATAATGAGCGTCAAAGGGGGGCCAGCCATGGTAGCAAATAATGATATCTTCAGCTGCAATAACACCAACCAGGGCTTCAAGAGCCACCACTATACCTGTGAGGACCGCTCCTGCCCAGTGCGTCTCAATACTGAGCGCTGGGACTTGTTACAAACCATTAAGGGTGAGCATACCTGCATCATGCCCAATACAACTATTGCCCATCTCCTGAAATGGTACCGTGTGAATATCATGTCTAACTCCAAGGACCTTTCCACCACCCAGCTGGCTGTGCTTGCCTGTAAGCACCTCTCCCCACCAATCTGAAGAGTGTGCCAACCCACACCCAGTTGTTAATTTTGTTAGTGATAGGCGCCAAACCTCAAACCCCCTGGCCAATAGTGCCACCACAATTAAAACCTGGTTCTTTCTGACGTTCTCAAGAAAACCAAGGATGTAGAGATGTTACTGCTCCATGACAAGGGGCAGGAAGTGGAGGATAGAATCATTGCCTACACCACAACCCAAAACCTGGAGCAGCTCAACACTGCTACCACCTGGCTGTGAGACGGCACATTTGCAATCTGCCTAACCCTTTTCAAGCAGCTTTGGGTCCTGCACAGGCAATTCATTGCCCAGGTTACCCCCTTGTTTTCTTTCTCCTGCTTGGTGCCAAGACATAGGTCTATGACAGACCATTTAAAATTGTCCAGGAAGCTTTGAGCTCCCTTCCTGCCAACCAGCTCCCCCTCCACCCACGCCACAAGGGCCAATCCCTCCTCCTCTGAGAAGGATGGGTCCACCCTAGCTGCAGAGCAGCTAGCTCATACACACTCACTTGGGCCAAAGGTGATCATTATGGAGTTTGATCAAGCTCAGTTCAGAGCCTTTGAGGCCAACTTCAATGGAGAAGTACAGGTCTACTTCTTCCATTTTAGGCAGGCCCTCATCAAACACCTTAAGAGCAAGAATGAGCTTTTTGACAAGTATCTTAATGATGGTAAAGGGAAGTGCTGCTTTGTCATCACCCAGTTTGCTGCCTTGGCTTTTGTGCAACCAGAGCATACTGGGCTTGGATTTGAGGCCCTCCTGGAGGATGCTTATATCAAGAAGCACTTCATCATCTTCAAAGGCTACCTTGTTTACTTTGAGAGGCAATGGGTGGGCAAGAAGGTGACTGCCTGGAGAGGAAAGAGCAGGGCCACAGCGCCATAGAACTGCCAGAGCGCCTGCCTCAAGGAGGAGATGAAGACCACCTTCAGCCTGGAAGTGTGGCACAAGCACTTGCAGGTGAAGTTTGGGTCAAACCCCAAATACAACAAGTTCCTCTCTAAGCTGCAGGAGGAGCAGGCCCATAATGTCCCCAAGTTTTGCGACCTGGCCAACTGGGTGGTCCCCAAGAAGAGAAAAGATAAGGACCAGGACTACCAGGAGGACATCCAGAAGGTGGTTAAGAAAAAGTACAAGGTGGCAGAGATCAACAATTACCTAGAAGATGTTGTAACTGCTCTTACTGGTGGCTTTAATTAGCCCAATAAACCTTGCTTTGCTTTGCCTATATATTTTTCACTTTTGCATTTTATATATTTTTTAATTTATTTATATAGTACTAATCTTTTTAGGTATTAATGATAAGTTTAAGATACAGTTTTAATGTGGTTTAGTAAGAAATATCTTATATTTTGTTAATTTATCTTTAAGGGATGAGATATTTTCATTTATGCTTATAAAAAGTATAACTAATTAAATATATAATTTTCTATTATTTTGTTATTATTATTATAATAAAATATCTTTATTTTTGGTTCATTGGAATTTTAATTTTTATGGGAATAAAAAATAATTTTATAATAAAGAGTGTAATTTGCATATTAAATTAAAAATACTTGCTTATATATCCTTATTCTTATTACTTGTGGTATTTTTATTGCATTTTTGAACTATCTGGGTTTTTTAGTATAATAATGTATTTAAAAATGTTCAGGGTAGAGTTTGCTGTTACTTAAAAAAGTGTTGACATCCAGGAGACAAAATTATGTAAAACAGGTTGTCACTTTACTATAGTGTTGACATTAAAGGTGTCAACATGGGCTCTGTTGCCATCAAATGGGTTAATTACAGGAAGGGCAATAAGAAATAAGAATATGGGTCTACTTATTTATTGAGCTTTACACTTTCATTCACAGCTGAGATTCATTCTCTAATCCTCTGACCAGGCATTATTATGAAGGATACAGGTACAAACAGTCTAACTTACCAAAGTCCTGCCCTTGCTGACTCTTAATGCCAGAATCTTTCTGTGTCAAAGCTTTGATGAGCTTTGCCTCCAGGGAGGCAATTTTATGGGACAGCACTTTGTTGTCATCCCGTCATATAGCCATTATCTTGACACTCTTTTCCTCTCTTGCTCTTAGGACTTTAATCTCACGGTTTGCCCTGAATTTCATTTGTTTTAATTTTTCAAATACTAATAGCAAGTTCCACAAATCCCATGCATAGATTTGATTTCCTTTGGCGGGGTTTCCTTCTTTGGCAAAGTAATTAAAACATAATTCATTGAACATGGCTTTCACTTCAACCAAAGAATCCTGGGGCACAGTCTTTGTTACCTCAAGACTTTCCCAAGCTTCCTCCAACAAACTTGTAGGAACCTCTTTTCTGGCAGTAGCAGTTTCCACGCAAAGTACTCCAAATTTGGCCCTTTCAAAATTTAACAAAGAATACATGATAATTAAAAAGTAGCTGAGGGGAAAGCGTTGAAAGTGGTAATATATCTTTATTAAAGTTTAGCTGTGTTTTCTTATATATCATTTGGGGCATATTTGGCTGAAACCCCCTCAAGTTCCTGAATCAACCTTTGATTCATGACATGTGGTCTATGAGTTCATGTCATCCAAATCTGGATCTTTACTCCAAAAGATCTCCACATTTCTCAACCTATGAGAATCAACCTACAATGAGAAGGAGTCACATGACTCCATTCATCCCAATGTACCAATTCAGTATGGAGCTTCCCCAGCTCCCAGCGCCAAACCCCTGTGGATTACACATCCCAAAATTCAGCTATTGATGTTCCAACTGGGAAACAGCTGATTAAACCTGAATCCCTAGGCATCATTACCTTTATTTAGCTATTGTTAAATTTAATGGTTTTCTTGTGTTTTAAAAACCTGTTAAAACGCTTTGAACCTCAAACAAGACACCACTAAAGTGTTTTTAAACCCAAACTTGGGGTTTACCTATAGTTATCCTTGACCATACCTCTTGACACAGTCAAGGCAATTAACCAATATAATTAAATCCCCATTAATTATATTCCCATATATTTTTTAATTGATCTTCCCAGTTAATTGAATTGTTTTTGAGACGCCTAGTCTCCAAGATTGATTTGGCCAATCTTGCTGTGTGTTCTTTTATTTTTATAGATCCTAAGTTTTCAGGAACCTTTATATGAAGAATTCCTGCCAGACCTATCTACATAAAACAAACAGCAAAAACAGAGCAACTTTATATCTTGGAGTACTTATTCAACTAAATGCTTAACAGTGACTGCTGTACAGTCACATGGACCAAGGCAGTCTGGTACTCCTGTTGGTGATTAAGTAAGCCAGTGGGTCCCGTACTTCCATGTGATGATGGGCCTGTACACCTAGCAAGTGGTGGATGGCAGGGTGAACAAAGTTCTGGATGCCATTGCTGGCCCACTTAACATTGGGGAGTTGCTCTAGGCTTCCTGCTTCAGAATTGAGGAAGCCCCAGAAGGACGCCAGTAGCCTTTGGGCGTTGAGATGGCAGTGAAGGAGTGAGAATTCTACACTGGCGGGTTCATGGGCCAGTTGGTACCCAGTGATAAAGTTTGAGGCCACATCAATAATTGTGGCCCCCTCTACCTTGATAGTCAATCAAGTGAAGCAATTGGCAGTTTGGCACACCTGCTGTCTGAGATAATTGGTAGGTTGGTCAAATTGATAATTTCTTCATCCTGGCAGAACCAGCAATCCCTTTCAATGTTGCTAGTTTCCATGGGGACGCCATTGTAGCGCTCATGGAACCCGGTGAGCAGAGGAGGGGGTGATACACTGTCTGCTTCTACAGGCGAGTATGTGGCCCCCCTGTAGTGAGCACCATTTGTTGTGCTTGGAGTATGAGGGCAACTCATTTCTGTAGTAGGGCGCAGGGTACTTGGCTTGAATACTGCCATATGTGAGGATATGAATAGTATTGTGGCAGAAGAACGTATAGGAAGAAGAATCAATAATTACTTTTGAGAGTTGGCTTCTGATCACAACAAAGCACTTTGTGATAAGTCAAAGGTGTTTTATTATTAGGGGAAAAGTATTTATACCCTCTTGGGGAGCGTCTTCCTGAGCTGTTGGCAATATTTTCTAGGACATTCCAACACACTCTTATTTTGGGTAATTAGTGATCTAGGTCTGGCTGTTTTGAACACTCCAACCAATGAGAAACAATTGCTTTACCCAGAACAGGTGGTCCTTGCTGGCGTGGGGGTTTGGTATATTTTGGGGCCATTCATCCTGCTTAATTTGTGTCTCCCCATTGGCTGCTTAGAAATACAGCCAATTTAGGAAATCTGAGATTATGGGAAATCAAACCTACTACCTTGGTGCTTGATGTAAAAGTAGGGTGGTGCTTTGGCACCGGATCCAGTTGCTAGGTGGCACAATGGCAAATCATGTATTACATAAGTGCCGCAGCGGTGCTTATAATTGGCTAGTTTAAGGCTCAGGTCAGCAGACTATGCTGATCCAATATACATATAATCCATACTACCAATTTATGTTATTTAGTAGCTGTAATTCATATCTGCAAGCCCCGTCATAATTGGCATCACTTTATTTTATACCACTAATTTAAGGATTTGATTGTAGTAATTTCAATCTGTGGGCTCCGTCATAATTAGCACCATTTCTTGGTCAAAATTCCCAACACCCAGGGTAGAAAGCTTGAGCATGTCAGGTCATCTCTGCTGCTCTTTCTACCAATTCCTGAGCCCTTCCTCAATAAACCCTTCTCTATCTTCTCTCATATTTCCTTTAATTTTATCATTCTTTAACTTTTATTTAGTATTTGGTACAATTCTATGCTTATTTTGAAGTATATTTTATAGTTATGATAGATTGAAATGGCTAATTTTGGGTATATTTTAACTTTTGGGCTTTACACAGCCTGTAAGACTTCAGACTTTTTTAACAATGGCTGTGTTGCAACTAGACCAATGGGGATCCAGTATGATGAATTGGGAAAGACAACAGTCCAATAGGAAAGGACAGAATAATAAGAATAAGGTATCATTTATTGTAGAATATTGTGATTAATATACTATATGGGGAAAGCCAAAAGGCCACAAGGGGTGGTATAGTGGGAAGTTCCATGCAAGGTTTGAAGCTGAGGAATAACTTGTGCAGGAATCAGTAAGTCAAATTAGCAGCACTCCTAATTAGGATGAAGTACCCGCCATTTGATATTGCCATCAGATTAATCCATAATGTTAGATACGTCAAGGGGCGGCTCATTGAGTGCCCCCTGTGTATTGCAAGATACATTGGCAGACAAGTCTGGAAACTCGGTTGCAACACCCCCTTGCCCCCTGCTTGTTGTCAGACACCAGGACTGGAGTCTGCGGAAGGTCTGGGAAGGTCTGCACAAACAACCTTTGTGTGGGGATGGCGCGGCAGGGGTGCAAGCAATCATGGTGAATCTTCTTGGTGTTCCCTTAGGCATCCTCAAGTTGGTAGGTGTGGTTGTCATAGACTGCAGCTATCTTGAAGGGCCCTAGGTGGTTGGATTCTAATTTGGCAGAATTGGGATTGAGGGTGTAGATGGGGTCACCTATGACTTATCTAGCTTTGAGGTGTTTTGTCCCTCCTGCAATCCGCTCTTGTTTGATCTCCCAGGCTTTGGCACACCATTGGTCTAGGGATGAAGTTGTCACTAGGGGGGCTTGTCGGGAACCTTGGACCGTAGTTTCCTCTGTTCAACCCCTGTCAGACTGTCAGGTGTTCCAAAGACCAGGGTGCTAGGGCTGAACCTAGTGGCTCTGTTGATTCTTGCTTTCAGGATCAGTAGGGCGGTGAGAAGATTTTCAGTCCATGCAGTGTTAGGGTGCTCTTGTGAGAGCTTGGCAATCAGTTGAACCAGGGAGCCATTTAAACGTTCCACACATCTATTGGCTTGCAGATGGTAGGGGGTTATGACTATATGTTGGAGTGCGTTCTTGACGCAGTATGCCTTTATGATGTGTCCAAAAAGTTTGGGTCCGCCATCTGTGATGAGAAACTTGGGTTGCCCAAAGCAAGCCACAATCTCTTTGCCAATAAAGTGGGTAATGGTGGTGGCGGTGTGGTTGGTTGTTGCCTAGGACACTGGCCAACAAGTGAAGTAGTTGATAGCGGTGATAATATACTTCTTACCCAGTCTGTCTTTGGGGAGCGGTCCCACAATGTTGAGAGCCCACTGATCAAAGGGTTCCATGGCCTTGATGGGAAGGACAGACTTGGGGGTGCAGGTTTGGACGTGTTTTTTCACACAACACACACGTTTCAAGGAGGTCCAAGATGTCTTGACGCATGCACGGCCACCAAACCTTTTGTTTTATAATATCAAAGAGGTTACGCCCTCTGATGTGACCCAAGGTTTGGTGGTAGTACAAGATGGTGTCCCCTTGTTGTGTGGTGGGAATGTAAGGTGTCTTCTCACCTGTCTCTGCCCGGCGGCAGACGTTACCAGCATTGATGGTGAACTGACTTTTGTTGTCCTTCAGCTTGGAGATGATGACCAAGCTAAGGCCCTTGTAGCGGGTTGCCTCAGGGCGCAGGTAGAGCATGGGCCAGTCTGGGTCCAAACCGTCATCCCCAGTGATGAACGCTACATAGAGCCGTGAAAGAGTGTTGGCTGTGACGAGTTTCTTTCCAGGCTTGTATTTGATGCGTAACTGATAGGGGGATAGACACTCAACCCATCCTGCCTAGCAGAATGTCAAATGAGACTGTGTGTTGAAGTACTGGAGTGACTTGTGGTCCGTCAGAACGCGGGGTGGGAAGGTCACACCTTTCAAGTAACAGCGCCACTTCTCAACGCAATGTACAATGGCTGCCAGATCTTTATCATGAATGGGATAACGTTGTTCTGAGTCAGTGAGCTTCCTGGACTCATATGCTACGGGGAGAAAGACGCCATTGTCAGTTTCTACCCTTAGCACACCCCCTATGGCCCTGTCAGAGGCGTCAGTCTCGAGTTTGTACTGTCAGTTTTGGTTGGAAAACTGCAGTACTGGTGCTGTTGAAAGCCTTTGCTTTAACCTCTTGAAGGCTTGATCTCTGGCAGGGGTCCAATGGAAGCGCTGTTTGGTATTTAGGAGCTCAGTGAGAGGTGCAATTAGTTCCCTGCAATTGGGGATGAACTTGCGTACATAGGCAACCATGCCCAAGAATGTCCACACCTGGCCCACATCAGTGGGGGGCGGCATGCTAGTGATTGCCTTGATTTTGGCAGGGTTGGGCTTTATCCCTTGGGAAGAGATAGTGTGCCCAAGGAATAGTGACTCTGACTTGAGAAACTCACATTTGGAGGTTTTAGCTTTTAGCTGATTTTTCCAAAGGGTGTCAAGGACAGCATGGAGGTGTTGGAGGTGTGTGGTTTGATCTTGACTGAAGACAATCATGTTGTCAAGGTACACAACCACACATTTCCCAATCAGTTCCTCAAAGGCTGTGTTCATCAACATGGCAAAGGTGGAGGAAGTGTTGGTCATTCCAAAGTTAATGACACAACACTCAAACAACCCGTAGCATGTGCAGAAAGCAGTTTTTGCCTCATCCCCTGGTGTAATGCGGACCTGGTTGTACCCTGCAGTGAGATTGATCTTGCTAAAGACCTTTGCGCCTGCAAGTGTATCAAACAGGTCATCAATCAGCAGCAGGGGGTATTTATTTTTAACTGTCACCTCATTTAAGGCGCAGTAATCCGTGACCAGGCAAAGAGACCCATCCTTCTTTGCTACAAAGAAGACAGCTGCCCTGTATGGAGACAGCAAGGGGCAAATAAAGCCCTTATTGAGCGCGTCCACAAGGTGCTGGCAGAGGGTTTCATCTTCCTTTGGTGTGAGACGGTATAATGATTGTGCTTTAGGTAACTATCCTTGAAGTTGTACAGTGTGCTGGATCTCCTGGGGCGGAGGTAATTGTTTGAGTGTTTCACTGAATACATCCTTGTACTCCTCAAGGAATGCAGCTAGCGCTGGTGGTGGTGATGATGACAAGGGATGGACTGCAGATGGTTCAGCGCAGATGACTTTGACTGAGCATTGGTTAAAGTCTAGTTGCCCCCCTTGAAATTGTACAAGCTGGTTTCCGTTATTCTGACAAACACAGTGTCATATAGTAGCTTGTTCATTTCCACGGGGTAGATATGGAACCCCACCCCATTTCTATTGAGGGTGATGACATAGGTATCCCAGTCAATATAGGGACAGTTATGCCAGAGCCAGTTAGGCCCAGCAATTATGTTGTGGCTGAGGCCTGCCATGATTAGCCCAGAGAGCTTAACCTGGACGTTCCCCATTCTTACAGAGAAAGGTACCATCTTGTGGGTGATGCAATTCTGTGGGAGTCAGCTAAATGTACTGCTTTGAATCTGCTGGGTACTTGGTCTAATTGCTGGGAGTCAGCAAACACCTGATCTACCATGGTGTGATCAGCCCCAGTATCTACCAGCAACTTGTGGGTGTTCCCACGGAAACAGAAGGGATAGGACAAGTGTGTTACTTTATTTGAGGAATGAGCAGCTTGTAACATGGGGTCATTGCTATGGACCTGAAAGACGTCCAGAGTTTCAACCTCATGAAGATTGTAGTTGCGGGGGTTCTTTGCAAGCAAAGACTGAGAGGATGGGTTGGTTGGGGTTGTAAGGCCTTTCGTTGCTACAATCCCCAGGCTTTTCCCTGGTCCTCAATTAGCGCTAGCTGGAGCTCCCCCCTTGCAGGGGCGTTTAGTTGCACTTTTTTGTTGACAAGGTTGGCAACAGCCTACTTGACTTTGGCCATTGTTAGGTGCAGAACGTGGTTGGGGTGGAGCATTGTTAGTGCGGCAGAAGCCCATCAAAGCCTGGTTATTGGCCTCTACAATGGCTTTATAGCAGTTGTCAATAGAGGTGCAGCAACCAACGGGAACCCACTTGCAAATATGGGGTTTTAACCCATTAACAATGAGAGTGAGCAACATGGCATTCCCATCAGTCACTGCTTTGGGGGCGGCAGCAAGGGCTTGTTGCCAAGCAGCGAGATACTCAGGGACAGAACCAGTCTGCTTGATGTCTAAGAGGGGAGTCCCCAAGACAATGGGAGAGAAAGTTTCACTATATTGGGATTTGGCGGCGTCTCAAAATGTCACCCAGGTGACTTCAAACTCCTGGCTGGCCCAGTTGGTGAACCACACAGCGGCAGGCCCTGTGAGGTGGCCAGATGCAGTGGCAACCCACATGGACTCTGGGACCTGACAGATGCAAAGGCAGGCTTCAGTAGATTGGAGCCAACTGACAATGTCAGCTCCTTTGAAACTGCCAGCAAAGGACTCTAGTTGGAGGTTGAGCATATGTTGAGACAGATCCAACTGTGGCGGGGTGACACTAGTGTCACACTGCCTGAGACAGAGCCAATGGTATACACTGGTGAGAACTAGCAGGTCCTGATAGATGACATAACCCTTGGGAATGTCCCCCTTGGGGATTGGAAGGAATGTCTCTTGTTGTGGAGTAGCCATGCAGCCTGTACTCTGTCCTTTCTTAGGGGAATTTTGTTTTAAAATAGGTTGTAACCTACTTCTGCTACCACTGTTGCAACTGGACCAATGGGGATCCAGTATGATGAATTGGGGAAGACAACAGTCCAATAGGAAAGGACAGAATAATAAGAATAAGGTATCATTTATTGTAGAATATTGTGATTAATATACTATATGGGGAAAGCCACAAGGCCACAAGGGGGTGGCATAGTGGGAAGTTCCATGTAAGGTTCAAAGCCAAGGAATAACTTGTGCGGGAATCAGCAAGTCAAATTGGCAGCACTCCTAATTAGGATGAAGTACCCACCATTTGATATTCCCATCAGATTAATCCATAATGTTAGATACGTCAAGGGGCAGCTCATCGAGCGCCCCCTGTGTATCGTAAGATACGTTGGCAGATAAGTCTGGAAACTTGGTTGCAACAGCTGCAGTTGTATCAAAGCCTGTGCTCAACCATCACCAACTAATCACTATTTCCCAAGGATACAAGAGGTACGGCTAGGATTGAGAAGATAGTTTTATTGATGAGCCTAAACAGGAGGAGATTGAATTGCTTGGAATAATATAACCATGAGGAGTTTTATACCCAACTCTATGAAAAGGAGATGATAGGAGAATTATGTTTACGCAAGATTAACTCATAATTTTGAATCAGAAAATATTGTCAGGAGTAAGATTGTGAAATCTGGAATTGAGGGCTTTTGGCTGACATTAATTTGGGCTGAAACGGTTCAGTATTTGTGGGTATATAGGCAACCAAAGATGGTAAAGGAGAAACAAACAAACAGAAGTCTTGGCATAAATATCAACAGAATAGAAAATATCAGTTGAGACTTAAATTCTCAGTCCTGACACAGCCGGGTGCTTCTGATTGACCTCAGTTCAATGCTGCCAATTTGTAATCCTGATTATGTTTTAAGCCTAGAAATGACTTTTAAATTTTATCTCTGGGTATTCTTTTGGTTCTTTTGGGGTCCGAAAAATCTAAAATTTTAGAGCCTGCTTTTCTTAGCTGTGGAGCTGTAAGTCAAAATGGCGCTTTTACTATGAAATCAAGATAGCAAAGAACTGAGATGGCGGATTTCAAGATGGCGTTTTTTCGAGAGGGCTTTTCAAGATGGCGTGTCCTACCGTTGACATCCAGTAGGCTGCATTGGAATGAAATTGATCTAGACATTTTTTAAGGTGTTGCACTGGATATAAAGTTAGTTTTGATGGTTGGTGTCAGGATTCTCCTTTATCTTGCTTGCTGCTAGTATTCCTTTCTTGGACACCAACTTTATTCTTTTGGGCTCTAACTTGGTCATTTTCTATTAATTTTTGCTTCCCTGAATCTTCCTTTCTTTTCCCTTGTTAAGTGGGCAAATCCTATCTATTTAACGGACAGTTCCAATTATCCAAGGCTTACCTTTATTTTGAACAATTTTTGAACCCAGAACCTAATGCTTGGGTTAGTTTTATCTAGTCCAAACTTGCTTATTCTTTGCTTTGGCTTTGGCTTACACCAGCAGTCTTAGAGCCTGTTTTTCCGCTTTTTTGCTCACTCTTTTGCCCTATCTCAAACTGCCAAGCAACTCTGTAACCATCTGCTTCTTCTCCTCCTGGTTCCCCTTTACCTAGTTTAACTAATCTAAGTTAAATCCCACAATTTCTGACTCTTCTGGCCACTACTTCCAAAGTTTTCCTAGCCAAAAATGGTTGAAATTTCCCCCTTAATTCTTGCATTTTTACAAACAAAGCACAATAAAAGGCTTAGTTTTGCCAGTCTCAACAGTAAGTTGAGATTGTTTGACTTGTACCCCAAAAAGGTACTTGTTAGGTTTTGTGGCTTGTGTTTTCCTTTCAACCTTTATTCTTAGCCCCATCCTAGTTTTCATGATCCCTTCTGATTTAATTCTTCACCAGTTTAGCAACCTTTATATCGGTGCTCATAATTTAGTTGTTGATAGGTTTAACCCTCCTGCTAGCCCAGACCATTTCCCAGCCTTAGAAATTGACTTTTTCACTACATCATCAGCCATCACAACTGGACTATATTATATTTTTTTAGGGTAAATAAATCGCCTTAGTCCTTATTTCACTTCCTACAAGCTCTTAGGAGCCTTAGTGCAGGTGCTATTGCAAACCTTGCCTACCCTTTTATATTTGACAAATATAACCATCCTTGATTTAAAGGCTTTAGTTTACAAACACCTACCCCAAACCTTCAGACCTTACAGTTAGTATACAGACAGTTTAAATGCTGCTGGGTGCTGGTGGCCATGATCTACAGGGATGCTATGTGGATTGTGTATTGCTATATAACCTCCTTCATCTGTTGAATAAGGATAGGCTGCACCTATTAAATATATTGTCTACTGTGTTGTAACTGGGCTGTTTTAGCATAGTTACAGGGGGAAAGATATTTGGAAGCTGTATAATATTATTTATCGAGAGATAACTATTATATAGCTGTTGTGAATCATGGATATCCAGAACATGAATGTGTTGATCACACGGTGGGATGGTTAGGAGTAGGGCAGGGGCATCCCACCCCAGGACAAAGATCTTCTTTTTTCTGACATTCCAGAAGATCATATCTAAAATCAGCTTTAAATAGAAAATATATTGCCTTCCACATTTTCAGAAACTTTGGACAGAATCCAGGTTTTGTCCGGGGATGGGACGCCGCAGCCCTAGTTAGGGGGTGGCTTGATCCTGATAACGAGCCAAGCTCTAAATTGAGACATCCATTGTATGGGGTTATTGTTTGCTCATGTTGCTGTTTCTGGGGATTTGAGTTGACTAGAAAATTTGGCTACAGGTCACTGGGAAGTCGGATTGCGGATCAAGAACCCACTTGGTCAGAACTAGGGCTGCGTCGGCCCAGAAAAGGGATGATTACGGCAAATGCCGTAATTGCCCCGTTTGCCCTTCCCCGTCTACTTCTTTTGGATTCCCCTATGCTGGGGAATCTGAAATTTCATAAAAAAGAAGGCCTCAAAAGACCTTCTGTTTTCTGGCTGGGCCAGAAAAAAAATAAAATTTTAAAATAAAAAACTTTTTTTAAAACAAATTTAATTTTAAATTTATTGTTTTAAATTTTTTAAGAGAGAAGCAAAAAGAAAATATAATTTTTAATTTTTAAAAAAATCTGGAACTTGAACTTCCAGATTTGCTCAAAAATGAAACAATTTCAAGAGAATCTTCTTTGAGAAGATTCTCTTGAAATCCAACGTAGCCCTAGTCAGAACCTTCTGGGGGTCAACCCTGTAGTTTTGACAACAGTATATTTCCAGAGGTATATACTCAACACATGGATATGTACTAAGTCTACCTGGGATCTATTTTAGGCATTTTTTTTTAAAAATCTCCTTTTGAAAACCGGCAATAAACGTATCACAAAATAGCTCTTTAATACGAAATTAAAGTAGGGTGGATTAAGGTGAAGTTAAATAAATTAAAGGATGATCTCGGTGAACTTGGATCTGTTCTTGGCGTTGACCCGGGATCCGAGAAGCCCTTGGCGGGCCTTGACCTTGGACTTGTTCGTCCCGTGCTTGATGCGGATCCCGTTGCCGCTTCCAGGGTTTCCCCCAAACGAGCCTTGTCCGTTGACCCGACCAAAGCCCCCTGCGGGGATCAATCCATAGTTGATGGGGTTCTTCTCGTAGGAGGGGGCTAAATTTTCTGTGCCGTAGCTAATTGGCTTGTTTCCGTAGGCGGGTAATACAGGTTCTGGTTTATAGCTGGAAGGTTTCTGCTCGTTCCCAGGTAAGTTGCTTTCTGTGTTGTAGCTAAAAGGTTTCTTATCGTTGGCGGGAGATACAGCTTCTGCTCCATAGCTAGCAGGCTTCTGCTCGTTCATGGGCAATATAGCTTCTGCTTCGTAGCCAACAGGTTTATGTTCATTCGCAGGCAAGGCGCTTTCAGTACCATAGCTGGAAGGCTTCTTATCGTTGGCGGGCAATACAGGTTCTACTCCATAGCTAGCGGGCTTCTGTTCATTCCCAGGCAAGGTGCTTCCAATGATGTAGTTCTCTGGAGCAAGGGCACCATCTGAACCAATAGGTTTGTTTCCGTAATCAGGTACGGGGAAGCTACCTGATCCGGCACCATTAGGGGCATTGTTTCCGTAGTTTGGCAATACGGGATCGTTTGGCTTTTCTTCATAGCTGGGCTCTACAGGACCCCTATAATAGCCAGAAGGACGTGCACCCTTTGTGGGGATAGCCTGGGCACCCAAGGCCAGAAGAGATAGAAGCGTTGAGATAGTTTTCATTGTTTTAAATAATAGGGGCAACATCAGCCTTTATACTTTCCATTCCGACATGCATAATATCAGCGGCAACTTTAGACAACTACATTTTAAAGTAGATCTATTCAAAGGTATCAACACCTTTCCTTCGGAATTGGGTTTCTAGCGGCGGGATGTTTAGCGGGTTAGTTCTCAGATTTACAGGTTTCCAACTCCAGCCACGAGAGGTTTCCCTTTAATCCAAGGTAGACGCTTAAGCATTAAGTTTCAAGTAACGGTTACGAATCGTGTTCGGATCGACATGCTATCAACACCATTCCAAGTGGGATTATATACGCGTATGAGTCAGTACTTGGGAAAGGTTCAGATGTGTGTTCCAAGCACCGCTATCCCTTTTAATCTCTAATGAAAAGCCAACTCAGCGCACCATTCCGGCGGGTGGCGCGATTACGAAACATAAGCTTACCGCCCATTGCCGTAGCTTATTCAAGGTTATGGATTACCACTTGAATGCATCCATAGAAGCGATCGCCACAGATGATTTAAAATCGATTCTGATACCAGCTTGCCTATTTCAGGATATATATAAGCTTTACTTCTTTGAAATGCGAACTATAAAAAACCATTGTAGTTGCCTATACCCCTAGCATACCAAGGATTTTATAGATTTATCCAGTAACCAGACTATGAATTTACCCATCCCTCTAGAATGTAAATACGATCATTTCAAAATAAAGGCTTTGCAACGTATTCTTCTTGATTCCATCTTTGGTATCCAAGAGCCTTGATATTAAACCTTTCTGAAAGCCAATCGAATTTAATTTTACTGCTAGGAGATGAACAAGGGCATTAAAAGTTCCAAGGGATAGCTGCTATAGGAAATACCTTCTTCACGCTGTATTGTTGCAGAGGGAAGAATTTACACACTTAGGGAATCATAGCTGGATCAAGTTCGGCCAGGAATCATCCGACGGAAAGATAATTGCCAACATATCTTCCCGCCCCGAGGTGCACCGGTTTGGGCCCTTGGAGCTGAGGGGTTCAGTCTTAGCTACTGCTGTGACAACCTGATCATCAGCTCCGATCCCTAATAGACGATAAAACTTACCAGTGAGGTTTAAACGTTGCCTGTCTCCTGATAACCAAACCATGGGCCTATTCTCTAACTCATTCTAGTTTCTTTAGCTGCTGCTGCCCTGAAATCTGCTGGAGTGGTGTCAATGCCACTGATGGCTTAACTGTACCTGTAAGCTGAATATCGTATACCGGTAGATCGCATCTCGCTGCTAGTAAACCCCTTCAAAGAAGGTCAAGATCTAGGGAATGGGCAACCCTTTCCACAAGCTTTCTCAGAAAGGAGTGCAGAGATGAGAGAATCCATCAGGTTAGAAGTTCATGCCTTGGCCCCTGCCCACTTGGTTGGCGTGAAGGGGGTGGGCAGCTCACCATAAGCTATCCCATGGCTAATAGGAATCTGGATAGATATCATGGTACATAAATGATGGGTAGGAGCTTTGAAGGTTTAATTCTTATAGGTAGGCTAAGGAAATTGAAGCAAAGCAATGGGTAAGGGAAATAAGGATCCAGTTTATTTATGAAGATGTGCTGGTAGAATAGAAAGGTCTGTATCGTAGGGTGGGCAACCACCAGAATTATTTCATTCAGTAAGTCAACATTATTTCAGTATTTATCTGCTGGAATCAGGTATTTCCAAAACTAAGCTAATTTTTCATAGTGAATTATTAAGTTGGTATTGCAAAATTAAAAAGGAACATCTATAATTTCAACACCATTTAAATAAAGTTTTGTTTTTAAGCCAAAAACCCATATAATTTGCTATGAAAATGTAAGTTTCTTTGTGCTTTTACATTAATGTTGACTCCAGTAAGTAATATCTGGATGTCCCCCCAAATAAGAATACATAAATTTCTAAATAAAATATACAATATTCTAAAAATAACTACTTTTTATATTTTATACTACTGTTTTTATTAAATATATTAAGTTAAGCATTGAAAAAAGACATATGCCAACTTTCATAGTGTTCTTTGTATTATTAAGATATTTACTGTTATGTTAAACCCATTGGATTGATATATAGCTTATTTCCAGAAGTCCGCTTAAGCCAAAAAACATATGTTAAAACTAGAACTTATATATGTATTTATAATGTTGACTTTGTGTCAATTTGACGTGTTGCCTAAATTGAAACAAAGGGGTTCAGCTAATCAAACAAAGTGACATAATTTAAGCAAGATTTAATTGGAGAACTACCATAAAAGAACACTGACTTCCTCCATGTCAACACCCTCACTGTTTTATTAGTAAAACACTGCCGCTTAACAAAAAGCACACATACAATGGTATGATAATTCAGGCCAAGTACCCAGGGCTGTACTTTAGACTTCCCTCTACAATCCCTATCATTTAGTTTTATAAGCTACATATAAAAATCTTTAAATCTTTTAAATTTAAAAATAATTAATTTCAACCTTAAAAACCAACTCTGAAAAATATTAATCAGGCTTTATAAGCGGTTTACATAGTGTTTTTCTAGTTTAATACCAAGTTTCAGTATGCTGACAGTCAAAATTAAAGCGTTTTTATGCTGACAAGCTAAACTAAATATTGTTGACTATATGAATACCTGAATGCTGATGTTTTATTTAAACATGGTCTTTACATTATTTACTAATAAACTAGCTCTAAAACTACTTTCCATACTTCTATAAACTGGGACATTATTTTTCTTGTTATGCCTAGGCGCCAGATTGGTTATTTTATAACTTAATCACATTATTCATATTCAAATTATTCAGAAAGAGTAAAATATAATCAATCCCAAATATTTAATTGATCTTGGGCTTGGGTGATTTTTTAAAAAATAATTCATTGATTTTATAATTGGAAATTGCAACTTATAGTACTACTGAAAATATCTTAAGTGCTACTACAAACCAAAAATATTTATGATGAGTTGCATGGGAGAGTAATAGCAGCCCCAAAGCTATAAATGCTATTACCCTATCTTTGGCTCATCATAAATATTCTTAGTTTGTTTCAGAAAAAAAGGTTGTTGTTTTTGAAAGACTGATAACTCTATTTAAAATACACCCTCTAGTAAGCTGCCCTACTTCATGAACTTGCCCCAATACACTACTAGCATCTTCTGATATTTTTGTTTCTCTGGTATCATCACGTGATTTCAAATGATAAAATATCTCAGAATATTCTGAGAAGCTTTCAAATGTTAAAGGTGAAGTATATAACTTCCCATCTTTCATCAAATATGAAAGATTAATGCGCAGATTTTTAACTTCAAGCTCTCTTTTTATAGGCCTAAATTTCCTTTCATAAATATAAAAAATGCTTTTTGGGAAACAATTGAACCAGTTAAAGATGAATTGTATAATTCTTTTCTTCTTTCTTCTTTCTCACAAATATTTTTTAGATCATTAATGTTGTTAATATAAAGTACATTTTCTTTTTCCTTTAAAATTTTTGATATTACACCAAAGTGACCATCAACAATGCTTTTTCCATGGCATTCAACAAAACAGTTATATTTTATGGAACCCTTAATATATTTAGGTGCCTCTTTAAATAAGTAATATAAAAATTCATATGATCTAAAATGATTTCCATTATCTGTCCATACTTTTATATTTTTTATTTTTATAAATCTATCTAATTTAAGAAGACTTATTAGACATTCACCTGAAAATAAAGAATCATGTGATAATATTTGAGACAAAAAATCATGATATTCATATTTAATTTTATTGTTTTCTTTAAAAACCAATGCAAACCCTAATAATGAGATTGGTTTTTTTGAATAAAAACAATTATTGGTCTCAATTGGACCACCTCCAACCTTTAAGTTTTCTTTATAATCTATAACTACAACACAAGACTCATCATCTAGTTCATTAATATCTTTTTTATATTCACAATTTTGATGAACATAAAAGTCTTGGTGCTGATTAATAGTCTTTAAGTCATTGTCTATAGATTCTGGTAATGGTAAGTTTTTACTTTCACATTCTTCCTTCTTTTTTTCTAGTGAATTTTTTAAATTACAAATATTGCACATATCAGTTTGTTTTTTACTTTTTATTATATTTTTAGGGATTAATTTATAGTAAGTGGAAATTGAAACTGAAATTTCATTTTTTATTTTCATATTTTCATATATTTCTTTTTTTGTTTTAAGTAGAGAGTATTTAATTTCAGTTGAGTAATTACTCATCTCTTTTTCTATATCTTTATAAATTTTTTCAGGCACTTTTTTTGTAAACTGGCTTGTTTCAAAAGAATTTTCCAGCAATTTTTTAATTATTTTTTTAGTTATTTCTTTTTTTAATGAATAGTTATTATTTTTTTGGTCTTTTCTGTTTAAGCTTACATTTTTATTTTTATTTATTTTTCTTGAGTATTCAAACTCACTTTTGGTTATATTAAACCCCATATCATTAAGCTCTTTTAAAGAGTAACTGGAAGTAACCAGAGATCGCAAGGCTGGGATATGTTTTTGGGGAGAAGATTTCATGAGATCCTTTAAGTTTTCAATGAACTCATTGCCTTTTTGATTTTGAATAGTTGGCAGGAACTGAGCTTTCCCAAATTCAGTTTGAGTAAGGAAGTGCTTGATGAAATTATCAAGATCATCACCAGCAATAAAGAGGAATGCCTTTTTTAACATTGCAATTCTCTCTCTTTTTGTTGAAGCTCCCAAGGAAAAAAAGGGTAGCATGGAAGAAGTAAATTTAACTGAGGACATGGTAGTATTTTGAATCTGTAATTAGGTCAGATCTTTGATGTGTGCCTTAATGATGGAGTAGTTATGATCAGAATGTGGTCTTTGAATTGGGTTATTTGGATTAGAAGCTCTGTGGTACTTTAGCTCTTATATACCAAGCTAAATGACACCATTCTGAAAGAAATGGTGTGATAGCTTTTATTATAGTTTGAACTTGAATTTATGTTTGCAGAAATTAATTAAATACCCAGTTTTCATGCACAAGTGATATATGTGAAGCAGCTAAGCATTATTATTACATCATATCCTCTTTGTAATCAATGCAAATCAATTAAAATGATGTATTCAGTTAATTGTAACTCTTCCGCATATTTTTAAATGATAAAATATTAAAGAATTCCATTTAAAGAATGCAATTTTGAGGTTCGAAGCTCACTTGAACCTTAAAATCAATCTAAACAGTGATAAAAACATCCTAACTTCAAACTATCATAAAATCCTAGAGAATTGAGCTTTTTAATTAAAATAAAATGCGAAAATAAAGCTCTCAATCTTATCTTTAATTTCGTCAAATAAAAAACATCTGTTGTGTATTCAAAAAAGAGTATTTATTAGCTTTGAAGTGATCTACTTTATATCATTAGATATAATCATATAATAAAATCTGGATTATGCTCTTTTAAATTACTTTTGCTTTAATATTGAGCATAGTATACATATTAAAATTTTTACACCAATAGAAAGATAAGATTCTTAGCTTCATTTTGATAGTTTACAGTGTGAAAAAATATTAATTTTTCATTGAGTTATTAATGTTTTAAATATAAATTGTGTAATTAGTTACTTTTTCAAAATCGAACTGTGTTATGCTGCGACTTGAGCAGCATGTGCATTAGAAAATGGCCTAATCTCTAAAATAATGACCCAACTGTTCACATAATATTGAAATTTAAACCAAGTTTTCTAGAGCTGTGTAAATAAGGTCCGAGCTCAAAAAAAGTTGTGGGATAAATTGCCCCAACTAAAATCATAACCAGGAACAAAGATGTGCTCCAAAGCTTTAAACCTATACATCTATAAAGGAAAAGCACAAAACGAGAATTGAAGATGATTAACGGCACAGAAAACAGGAGGTGGAAATGGCCACCAAAAAGAAATGGGTTCAGATACAGGGTACAAAACTTGCTTGCCCTGCCTGGAGACTTTTCTTAACCATGCCAAGATGGCGGCAGCCATGGCCTGAGAAGGGGGTATCTTTGACCCCAGGGTAGCTTTCATATGTTGGGAAATGCCTCTATTGATAGTAGGTGAAACTACCTGAAAGCAAGCTTTCAGAGGCAAAGTGGGGGGCTTTTCTCAACTGGGAGAGAGAAACTTGAACCTTATCGGCCGGCTGAAAAACTTTCCCCTCTTGGTTGAAGACCTCTGTCAAAGCATTGATGATGGCATAACTTGATATTTCTGGGCAACCAGCTGGTCAACCGCCAAGCGCCACTGGGTAGTGATATCATGTAATCTTCAACACATAACTATTCAGACAAAATTCAGGGAGATGCAGGTTAATTTCTTCACCATTAATGGGGCCACTTTGACCCATTTTTGTCAATGACTAGATTTAGATCATTGTTGCAACTGAACCAATGAGGATTCAGTATTTGAATTGGGGAAGACAACAGTCCAATAGAAAGGACAGGAATGATAAGAATAAGGTATTGTTTATTATAGAATAATGTGATTGATATACTATATGGGGAAAGCCACTGGGCCACAAGGGGGTGGCATGCTCCATGTAAGGTTCAAAGCTGAGGAATAACTCATGCGGGATCAGCAGGTCAAATTGGTAGTACCCCTAATTAGGAGAAAGTTCCTGCAATTCAACATTGCCATCGGATTGGTTCATGTTGTTAGATATGTCAAGAGGCAACTAATTGAGAGCCCCCTGTGTATTGTAAGATACATTGGCAGGCAAGTCTGGGAACCCAGTTGCAGCATCATCAAATACTTTCAAAGGTTTTGCCGCTTTCCTGTTCCCATCCTTTTTCTTTGGGCAATCTATTCCAGGAAGAAATGACACTACTGTGACAAAGTTATTGTTACTTAATTTTATTCCTGTTTCACATGACTATTCTGACCTTATGAACTCTACTCTAATTATTGTTGGACAAATCTTCCCAGAAGCCAAAAAAAACCCAAAGTCAACCAAGAAAGTGCCCAAAGCCCTGGGAAAGACCCAAAGTCCCTACCCCAACAAAAAACCAGCCAAAGAGCCCTCAAAGAAACATAAGACAAGGGAGAAGACCCCAGAATCTAAAAGCAAAGAGCCCTCCCCTGTCCCCTCCTCTTCTCCAAGCTGGTACCAATCAGAAGGAGATGAGGTTCCATTAAACAAGCAAGGACAAAAGAATATACCCAAGAGTCCAGAACCCCAGCCAAGCCCTGATGAATCAGGCCCCAAGGGATCAAGCTCATCCCAGTCCAAGAAGCGCATGAATCCAACTCCAGATAGTTCCCCCTCACCCCCAAGGAACCTGCCCCTCCATCCTCCTCATCAAGTATCAATAAAGAAGACCCTGATGATTACCTGTCTGAATATCATCAAGCACTGATTGGCCCATGGGATCCCCTAAAGGTTCACAATATATGTAATGTCAAAGGAGAGCTTAAGCTCCCAAAGAAGTTCCCTCAGCTTCTCCCTCTAATGCCTGCCAAAGGAGGTGCAAGTATAGCTTGTGATGGCAATGTTTTCAATTGCAACAGTCATAAGAGAGGGGGAAGAAGCCAGTGTTAAGTGGGGGAAGATAGAAGCCGCGCTGCCAGGATCAACACCAAAGGATGGGTAAAGCCACTAGTGAAAACGGGGAGCCCACAGGCAATGTTCTGATCAACCTCATCCAAAAGCTTCTAAAGCAATACCACTACCCAATGGTTCCAGGCTCCAAAGGCGGTAAAGCTTCAGATCTGGCAGCTAAGGCCACAACCCACCTAAGTAACAAGAACCTGGAGCTCATCCCTGACCCCCACCAGTTAGTAAAGTACATATGTGACAACCGCTGATCTATTCCCCCATAAGAAATCTGCCATGGTCCAAGGAGAGTCAGTCTTGACAGAGGAGTTGAAGATGTTCAATGGTGATGAGGTATTCCTTTTGTGTGATGATGGGCCTACATCAGAGGCAAGAATTATATGCTATGCTACACAACCTGGAGCAGTTAAGAGATTTAGAGACCTGGTTATGTGACGGTACCTTTGCAGTATGCCCCCGCCTTTTTTACCAACTATGGGTTGTACATTCCCTTATTGAAGGCAAGGTGCTCCCATTTGCCTACTTTCTGTTTCCTGGGGCAACAGAAGAGATCTACACAAGGGCTTTTAAAATCCTTCAGGAGGGCAGCAAAGCCCTACCCAGTAATAGAAAGAGTCACCCTGGCCATAACACTAGAGCCAATCCAGATGATGAAGCCACCCTTGCTGCAGAACAATAAGCTTGTGATAGAGCACTTGGCTCCCCAACTATAATCATGGACTATGAAACTGCCCAGTGTAACGCTTTTGTAAATACCTTTGATGGAGAGATCCAGGGGCAATTTTTTCATTGTTGGCAAGCTTTCAACAGGCAACTAAAAGGTTACCTGAGCTCAGCAAGCTCCACTGTCTAGATACATCAGGAAAGGGCAAGTTCTTAATTCAGCAGTTTGTATCACTAGCCTTTGTAAATCCAGAGCATACAGGGCAAGCTGTGAACCTTTTATGCCAGGATCCATATGCCAAGAAACATGAGGATATCTTCTATCATTTGATTGAATATTACAAACCACAGTGGATTGGACGTAAGGCCACTAAGCGCTGGAGCAAGACTAGAGCCAAAGCCAACTGGAACTGCTACCAGGCAGTTCTTAAGGGTGAGATGAAAACTAATTCATCTTTGGAGGGCTGGCATAAGCACATCAAGTCCTCCTTTGGGATCAAGCCCAGATACAACACCTTCCATGAGCCCCTCAAAGTCCAACAGGGGAAGAATGTTGCATCCATCAGGGATATTGATAACTACCCATCCAAGAAGAAGAGAATCACCAAAGAGAAACAATATCAAGAGAAGATCAAGGAAGCTGTCAAGGCCAAATATAAGCTTTGTGAGATTGGAGAATACATCAAGAAGATTGCCACAGCTCTTAATGGCAACCAGGTGACCACAGTCTAGCTTTTAATTGAATTTATTGAGTATTGCCTAATCTTTTACATAGTTCTCATATGTTCAGTATAATATTTTTAAATGAACAGCTATCCTAAATAGCTTGTCAATAGTTTATGATACTGTTTTCATAAAGTCATTGATTTTTTATTGTGGTTTGATGCCTTGGAGGGTATTGCATGGCCTATATTGGTATTTTACTAGTAAATTATATGTTTTTTTGTAGTTTTTAATATAGAAAAAAATTTATATCAAAGCTTGTGATTGCTATATTTTCCTATAATATGTGAATTTTTATGTAGTACCGCTTTGTATATTGGATCTTTTTATTGTTATAAGCGGGAAAAATATTTTATAGTAAAGATAGCTAATTGCATAGTGAACTATTTTTGAATTATATTCTTATGAGTTTTTTGATTGCCATGTATAGTCTTTTATGAGCTTTTTTAAATCTATAAAGTCACATTACCCTAAAAAGTATTTGGAAGCTTAATTTTTATTAGCCAAAATGTTCAGGAAACAGGGTTCTGCTTATTAAAAGAGTGTCAACATTTAGTGATCAGCATAAGTAATAGCTTAATTATGAATTTCCAATGCTGTTGGCATTAAAATGAATTTTAATTCATATTGTTGACATATAGTAAGCTGGCTTGTGGAATGAGTTAATTCTGGCGGTTGCCGTAGGTTGCAAGTTTCTAATGAAGGGGTGGATCTATAACTAGAGCTAGGAGATTGAGATTTGGCAGTATGGAGTATTTGAGAAATAAGAGGTTTGATGGAAAAATAATGGGATGGGTTGGAAAATCTGATGGTTGGGATTGGGTTGGTTAATGATAGCCATCCAACTAGTGAGGTAGTTAGGTATTTTATCTGGTTCACAAGTGATGTGGCATTTGCTTACCTTCATCATGGCCATCTCAAACATGTTTCAGGGTGTGATGGTGGATCTTGGGAGGCAGTCTGAAGTAATATATACTTCTCCAGTAGTACCTTTTTGATTTCATATTTGGAACTGTGCAGGGGTTCAACCACTTACAATAGATCATTAGTTTAAACCCAAATATCCATTTACCTTGGTGGCAGGGGTTCAACCACTTACAATAGATCATTAGTTTAAACTCAAATATCCATTTACCTTGGTGGCAGGGGTTCAATCACTTACAATAAATCATTAGTTTAAATCCAAATATTTATTTACCTTGGTGGCAGGGGTTCAACTCTATTTGAGAAGGGGTTAAAGGTAGTTTCATGCCTGTGGTACATCTGGTAGATGTTGAGCACCTCATCTGGTGAATCAGCGTTCAATATAACCTTGAGCTTTTCTGGTTAGTTTTATTGAATGATTGGGAATAATGATTTATTTCAATTGTGGTAAGTATCTCTGTATGATGTTAAGGAGTTCTATAAGAGAACTATCAATAAACAGTGTTAATCTAGGCGGTTATTATATTTCAATTGTTTGTTTGCATCCTTGTAAACAAACTTGGTTCAGCTGGTCAAGAAAGATCATACCAGATACGAAGTGCCGGCGTGGGCACTATTTATAACTGTACGCAATATTTTTTAAAAGGGTCAAAGTACATCAGAACAGATGTTTTTGTTAGGTAATTTGGAGACTGCGTAAAGAGGATTGATTGGCCGTTGGATTTATAGAAGCATGGCTTCTGGTAGTTCGAATGTTTATTGGTGATTTAAAAATCATTTTACTTTTGCTTTTTATATGGTTAATTAAGTATGCCGTTGGCTCTCCAGGTTTTTACTAATAGTCCTGACTCACCCCCTGAATAGCTAGAAAATGTACATGGCTTGCTTACATGTAAGACCGGGTTAGATCCTAAGACTTGAAGTTGGCTTGGCCACAGTTGCCTCCCAAGACCACCACTTGAAGAGCTTTGGTCAGATTTACCCTTTGTATTGAGTGACCAGGGGAGATCCCAAGATTGACGCTTTACAGGGTTGATATGTGCATTAAAAATATAGAGGGTTGGTTTTAGCGTAGCTGGGTTCAGGCGCTCTTGAATCTATGCTTTGTGTAGTTTATACGCATTACAAGCTTTAATCGCCATCAGTAATAAATACTCAAGCGGATTTGCTGTCTAGTTCATAAAATCATCAAAGTATGGGGTGAGGATATGCTTGTTTAGATTGTCAACTGGGCATAAACAAACCCTCATGTGGCTTGGATTCAAGATGTGAGACAAGTTCAAGGACCAAACATAGCCTATTGCTAAATCGGATGCTGCTCCTAACTACTGAAGAATAAGGGTCACATGCATCACGCTTACTGTACCTCAGCAAACAAAATTATCAAACATCATAAATGACTTTTATTTTTCCAATGTTAAATATGTATCCTGAACCTCTCCCTAAGCGACATGGAGCTTAGAAGTATATAACCATTCCATTTCAACCCATCCAACTTATGAAGACTTTCCTCCTTTCAAGTATCGCCCTCTCTGTGCAGGCCCATCCTTTGGCCAACAACGCCGAATCCAATCTTTTTGGTCCACCTCCCAACTTCCCAACCAACAGCTACGACCCTGCCCCCGACTATGGCCCTGCTCAAGCACCACAGTCCTATGCGCCGGTAGCTTCTAACTATGGCCCTGCATCGGTTGGTCCCAACTACGAAGAAGACATCCCAGCCGACGACGGTTGCTCCGGCGGGCTTGGCAGCGGCATACTTGGCATCGGGCGAGGAAAGTGCAGATCCAAGGTCAAGGCGAGACATGGGCTCCTCGGCTCTAGACTCAAAGCCAAAAATAAGGCTTCATTCACCGGTATAGGCCTTTAATCCCACCCAAGCAGCTTAGTTACCATCCAACACGGGTTAAATTCTTGATATATTCTAATTACCATCCCAAGATATTAAACCAACCGATTCTATTGATTTTTTTGTATACCACAGTTTCATAATATAACGTCACTTTGATTTTCAACACGGCCTGCAAATTGCAATGTCCTGGTCAGTCTGCTTTCAAATTCAATAGTTGCCCCCTTCCGTAAGTGGGTCACCATCAACATCTGCCCATTCCAGATTGTACTGCCTGGGCTATTCTGATCCTGGTAGGATTTAAACCCCAACCAGCCCCCTTGCCTACCTATTGAACAATATATGCTCTTGTTCTACTATACAAGTTGAATATTCCCAATAAAGACAAGGTTATCAAAAATTATGTTGGCCTTTATAATATTCAAGAATTGATTCCCTTTTCACTAAAATCAAACTCTCTTTAATGTCTCCAGAAAATTAAGGTACATCCATTTAACTTTGTCCTGAAGGCTAAGCCAAGGCTAGCTTTGAACCTCAAAACTTCTGTAACAAAGTTTTCCTGCAGTGCCCTCTGGGATAGTCCCCCAAGAGCCAAACCAGGCAGCTATCAATGGGGAGCTGAAGAGAACCTTTCCCATGAGCCCCACTAACAGCCCCTTAAGCCCAATTTTAGAACCACCCAAAGTTCACCAAGTCCCTTGCCCTTCACCAGCAGGAGAAAAATCTTGAAGCTACATTGTCTGAACAGACAGCTTTCTCTAAGAAAGCCTCCCAAAAGCTCATCCTCCCAACCAAAACCATCCCAAATGCCATCAAGGTGGAGTAAAAGGCCCCTGATCTAAACCAGCCGCTTGAGCTAATTACACCCACCCTGATTTGATAGGGTCAAGATGAAGATGGTAATACCCCAAAGGGATAAACCTTGCCCTGCTCTGACTTTGAAATATTTTCTCTTGAAATTATACCCTCTTTAGCTTAGCTGGATAGCAATAGCATTTCTAGGTATACCTGGTAAGCTTCAGGGTTAGCTTCCCAGCAGCGGCATATGAGCTATATTTGCCCTGACTGTTTATCTGTAAGAGGTGAGCACCACTGTCAAGATTTTGTGTTCTTGAGGTATTGTTTTTATTAGAGGACATTGGTAATATATGTTGATAGGGGACTGTATGGTGACAGTCTGTAGCTACCAATTGGGTCTTGGGATAATGCTACGGCTTAGCAGAGTACTAAGGCCGTAGGAGAAGGAAAACGGTTCTGCAGATAGACGGTGGCGCGCTCTATCTGGATACAACTGACTACTAGGCGTCAGCTAGTAGTGATACAATGATTAGAGATCCTTAATCTCTAATCCTAAGGGTGATTATTTCTTTTCTGCTCAATCTCTAATCAGGAGAGCTCCTTATATAGGGTGGATAAGCCCTCTTGCCAGATAGATATCTGACGCATCTAACTCTTGCTAGCCAGTCTATCTGTTCCCCAGAATGCTAGCTTCAGCCCCCAGAGCTAGGTAGCCATGCCGGTTGGCATGGGATTACAATTAATTACTGGACCTCAGCTTACTTCACCAGCGTGTTGGCAGCATCTCGTTTCCAGTTTATGCATGTGCAAGTTTAGTTCCCCGTCTTAGGGTTTTTGCATCATGCATTATTCACTTTAACAACCTTTTATATTGGTCATAGGCTTCAAAGCATCTGTAGGTGCAAATGTTTAGGCATGATCTCTTCCAGTAGGTTCCTGAATACTTCATCTTATTGGCTGCTAGACGTTTTCGTGACGTGGGCCCGGCCTAATCCAATATGTGGCCTAGTCTTGGATCAGGATCAATCTTTGGAGTAATCATCAGTCCATCAATTGGCCAAAACTAAGGGATGGATAAGTTGATGCTTTTTACGATCAAGCCAGCTATATGGCAATTGACCGTATAACCAATCAACAAAGGGGAATAATGGTCAAGTTTATTACATTATTCTGAAAGCTTGACAGCATCCCCTGTGCTTGGGTAAAGAATAATGGGTAGGGGCTATTTTTCTCAGATCTTTATCCATCATTCAAATGTCTCTTTATTTTTTATCATCAGAATCTCAATTATCATGAGAATAAGAAGGTTTTTATAGTGATAGGTCTTTCACGTGCTAAAATGAGATATGGCTGCTTATTTATCCTTATTTCAGTTAACTAGAGCATGCTTTCTATCTATATTTGAACTCTATGGGGTCCATTTAGTGTACCATAGTAGTGATAAGGAGCGCCTTTTGGGGAAGCTTCAAATATGGAACTGAGAAAGAAGAGAAGTATATTTTATTGCATAATACTTTAGACTTATATAGATTTAGTGTACCATAGTAGTGATAAGGAGCGCCTTTTGGGGAAGCTTCAAATATGGAACTGAGAAAGAAGAGAAGTATATTTTATTGCATAATACTTTAGACTTATATAGACTTGGCTGTGGCAGAGGTTTAGTTGGATCAAACCTAGGGGTTGATCATGTGCAAGATGGGTTCAAGCCACTGGATACTTGGACAGTCATGTGATGTTGCTTGGTTACCATTCTCAGTATGTCAAATGGTATATTGGATGGGCATCAAATCAGCGATGGTTGGATGTTAAGTAGGTTGGTAGTAGCCAAAATACTTAGACATCCAGACCCTTGACACCCCCCTTAAGGGGTTACTCTGGTGCATCAGGAGGGGGCTTCTTTTTCACGGCTGCCGCCTGATGCTCCTGGAGCTGTTTACTAGTTGGAACCAGTCAGGTCAAGTGTTCTCCTTTACTGAGGCAGAGACAGGTTCTGTGGTATTTATTGACAACAGGGCTTTTGGCACCTTGGAATTTCACTAGATAGGTGTTTTGGTCTGGTCTGTACTTGATGATTCTTCCTGGTCCTCCGTATACTGAGTCTAGCTTCTTTCTGCTTCCAGATAGGACCCAGACAGGGGAGTTGATGGGGGGTGGTTCCTCTGTAGAGGTTACCTTTCGTATTTTGAGCCTTTTTATTTCTGCTATTTTAGCTTTGAGGTGTATGTGTTGTAGATTTGGTACCTGTTCTACTGTGGGGGGTTTCCCTGGGGGGATCTTTATGTAAGGATGCTTGTTGGGGGTAATTATCTCTGGTTTGTACCCATAGGTTAGCTCAAACGGTGAGTAGCCTGTCCCTTGGTTGGTAAAAACCTGGGATACATGTAATGCATGTTTCACATAAAGTGGTCATGTGTCTTTGGCTTTGCCATCCATTATTTTCTCTAGGGTCTTGATAAGGCTGCCATTTGGGTGTTCAACTCTGCTATTGGCAAGTAGGGTGAGGTTGTGGAATTTTTAATGCTTTTGAATTTTAGATTTTTGTTCACTGCCTGTCCTGATAGCTTGGTTGCTCCATCCGTTATGATGTAGTCTGGGGTGCTGTAGTCAGCTATGATCTCTTTGTTAATGAATCAGTTTATGGTCTCTGCTTTGTGGTCCTTTGTTGCCCAGCAGATGGGCCAGCGTGTGACAAAGTTGATGGCTACAATTAGGAAACGTTGTTTTGTCTTTGTTTCTGGGAAGGGGCCCACTACGTCCAGACCCTAAACCTTGAATGGTTCAGGGTCAGGTACTGGGTTGACAGTTGGCTGAGGAGCCTTTGTGCTGGTGTATTTCTTGCACACTGTGCACTTTTTCAGAACATCAATTATGTCTTGTTTGAGGTTGGGCCACCATACCATCTCTTTTAATGTGAGGGATAGGTTGTTAGCCTTTGTATGTCCTAGTAGGCAGTGATGTCTTAATATGGTGTCAACTCTTTGTGCAAGTGGGATGTAGGGAACATGTTTGATGTTCATGATTTGGTATACAGTGCCATTAAATACATGGAAGTGTTTTTTGTCCCTTACTAATGTATCATGGGTCAGTTGGTGTGTTGAGGGGTCTTTCCCTTTGGTTTTATACTCAGTGTTGTACAGGTTTGGCCAGTCAGGGTCCAGATGGTCAGGATGATCCTCTCTTGGCTGGCATAGCCTAGAGAGAGCATCAGCCATGACCAGCTCTGCCCTTTTTTGTATTGGATGTCCAAATCAAGCTGCTCTAGCAGGGACATCCATTTGGCTTATTGCTGTGCAAGTGCGTTCTGAGTTTTGAAATATATCAAGGATTTATGGTCAGTTAGTACTCAGACGTTTAAATGTCCTTCAAGATAACATCTACATTTCTTGCATGTGTGATATGTTGCTAGTAATTCCTTATTGTGTATTGGGTATCTCTGCTCAGTGTTGGTTAGTTCTCTGCTTCTGTAATATACTGGCAGGAAGCCTTGCTGCCCTGGCTGGCAGATGTGTAGGGCTGCGCCAATGGCGGTGCCACTGGCATCTGACTCAAGCTCGTAGCACCCGTTGTTATTAGGGTATTGCAAGATTGGTGCTTCAATCACAGCTTGTTTTAACAGTTGGAAATTATTGTCACATTCTGGTGTCCAGATGAATCTCCTTTTGGCATTACCCTTGGTCAAGTCATTGATTGGTGTGGTGAGCTTTCCGCAGTCTTTGATGTATTTCCTTAGGTAAGCTACCATCCCAAGAAAGCATCTAGCTTGTTTAATGGAGGTGGGGCGTTGCATATTGTTTATGGCTTTTATTTTATTTAAGTCTTCTTTGATTCCACTGTCAGAGACTATGTGGCCCAAGAACAAGAGTTCAATTTCCATAAATTGTCCTTTGCTAGGCTTTGTGTAGATTTTGTGCTTTGCCAGTCAAACGAGTGTCTTGCGGTCAAGCGTGATGTGTTTCTCTTTGGCTTTTAAGAATATGATGATATTGTTGAGTTAGCATAATGTATTTGAAAGACTGTTCAGTGCTTGTTTAATTATTGTGATAAACGTTGCAGGAGCGTTGTTCATCCCAAAGCTCATTACTTTACATTCAAAGGATCCAAATTGTGTACAGAACACAGTCTCTGGTATGTCCTTTTCTTTTACTTCAACCTGGTTGTAACCTGAGGTGGGGTCAATTTTGGAGAAAAGTTTGGCTCCTGAGAGTCTTGCAAACAGATCCTCTATGAGTGGAAGGGGATATTTATTCTTTACTGTGCTTGTATTTAGTACTCTGTAGTAAGTTACTAGACGTAGAGCGCCTTCCCTTTTCTTTACAAAGAATACTGCTGCCCTCCATGGGGATTCAGACGGGCAGATGAAGCTTTTAGCTAAGCTGTCATCAATATGGGTTTGGGTCTCCATGAGAGAGAGTCTGTAGAGGGGTGCAGGTTTAGGCATGCCATTATATAGGTCAATGCCATGTTTGACCTCTTGTTTGGGGGGTAACTATGTGAGTTCTTCCTTGAATACATGGGTGTATTCATTTAGGAGTGCCACAAGTTACGGGCATTGGATCTTGGTTGTTTGCATATTATTGAATTTGGTGTACCTCATTATGTGGAGAGTACTGTTTTTGGTTAGATGTTTAGAGTTGTCTTGGTTTATGACCTGGACAAATACTGTGTCTCTTAGAATGAGATTGTTGGTTTCTTTGAGGATATTAAAATTGACTCTGTTGTGTTTGATGGTCATGGTTTTTGTTTAGAACATACACTGAGGTTCACTTGGGTGAAATTAGTCCATGACTGCTACAATGTTATAGTTTATGTTGTTCATGAAAAGTCCTTTGATGGACGTTTGTATGCCTTGGAGGTCAATTTTGAAGGGAGCTGTTTTGCCTTTGAGTAGAACCTTTGATTTATCTGCCATTCTGGCGTATTTGAAGTTGGATTTGACAACTGGTATTTTGTACTTGGTTACAAATGGTTTGTTTACCATAGTGTGTTGTGCACCAGAGTCAAATAAAGCTTTATGTGTATGAGATTTATGAGTGCATGGATAGACAAGAAGTTGTGAGCAATCTTTAATTTTTAAGTTCATAAAAATGGAGGATTGTGGGACACATGGGATGTGAGCAGTAAAGTTTGTGCCTTGGTACAGTTTCTTATCAAGTTGGGGGGAGGCAGGGGCACTTAAACCTGTTCCCCCTCTTCTTTTCCCTGTTCCTCTGTTTTGAGACCTTTGAGGTCAGAGAATGTGGGGTCATACTCATAGTGGGTTTCTGTTTCAGCATTGTTTACTTTGGTGGTGTCCTCCTTCTTGGGACAGGAGCAGTTGACGCTTTGGTTGCAATTGCCATTGTTGCAATTTGAGTTGCTGTTGCTATTATTGGTGTTTGGCGTTTGTTGCCATTGGAGTTTTCTCTGTCATTGCCGTTTGAGGAGCGGTTGCCATTGTGTGCAGCATATTCCATGCTTGCACGTTTTTCCGTGTGCTTAACTTCTGCAATGAGCGTGGGCATGGAGGTGTTAGCCTCTGGACAAACAAGGGCAGCAACAGAGGTTTTCATTCTGTTGATGAATGAGGCTCTTGTATGTATGTTGTCAGCTTGTGCTGGATTTTGAATCTTGCAGCTTATTTCTTCAAATTCATTGGTGTAAGCTGTGATAGTGGTCTTCTGAAGAAGATTGCTAAGCTGTATTGAAATGTCCTGAAGGGATTCAGTGACAAAGAAATTGTGCGTGATGTCTGCTTTGAACTCTTCCCAGTTGTCAAGCTGGTTTTCAGTTTGTGAGCCAACCCAGGTGGCAAACCAGTTAGCTGCGGCCTTGTACAGGCGCTTGCTGGCTTCTTGGACCCATTTT
Organism: Entomophthora muscae; assembly: GCA_014839935.2. Taxonomy (NCBI): domain Eukaryota; kingdom Fungi; phylum Entomophthoromycota; class Entomophthoromycetes; order Entomophthorales; family Entomophthoraceae; genus Entomophthora; species Entomophthora muscae. The sequence goes on along the minus strand of QTSX02001461.1, from coordinate 286,317 downwards.
TTGTGGGGGATGCAGAGTTTAGCGGCTGAGTGGTCTAGTCAGTTAATGTTGTTTTCCTTGTTTTTGCTAAAGAACTTGTCAATACCAATGTACTTGGTGTTGGTAATTTCACCCGTGATAGGTGGTTGTGCGTTTGTTTGTGGTTAAAGAGAACAACTGTATTGAATTATCTTGGCACATGCTTTGGGCATGACCAGTCCTTTGAATACGGTGCATCCACTAGGTATATCTTTGTTGATGTTGTAGGCACAGAAGTACGTTTTACAGATCTTCTGGGATGTGGCCTGGTTGAGTACATGAGCAAAAGCGGGCGGGTTTTGGTCAGTCATTTTCTCTTTCATGGGTGTGGTCAAAAACCGTAGCTGCTACCAGTGATAAGGAGCGCCTTTTGGGGAAGCTTAAAATATGGAATTGAGAAAGAAGAGAAGTATATTTAATTGGATAATACTTTAGACTTATATAGACTTGGCAGTGGCAGAGGTTTAGTTGGATCAAAACTAGGGGTTGGTCATGTGCAAGATGGGTTTGAGTCACTGGATACTTGAACAGTCATGTGATATTGCTTGGTTACCATTCTCAGTATGTCAAACGGTATATTAGAAGGGCACCAAGTTGGGTGATGACTGGATGTTGAGTAGGTCTGCAGTAGCCAGAATACTTGTGTCGCACTGGGAGTATGGGGCAACTCATTTCTGTAATAGGGTGCAGGGTACTTGGCTTAGATACTGTCATATGTGAGGATATGATTAGTATTGTGGCAGAAGAGCGTATGGGAAGAGGAATCAATAATTACTTTGGAGGGTTGGCTTCTGATCACGCAGAAGCACTTGTATAAGTCAAAAAGTATTTTTATTATTATTGGGGAAAAGTATTTATACCCTTTCTGGGGAGTGTCTTCCTGGGCTGTTGGCAATATCTTCTAGGACATTCCAACACACACTTGATTTGGGTAATTAGTGATCTAGGTTTGGTTGTTTTAAACACGCCAACCAATGAGATTTAATTGCTTCACCCAGCACAGGTGGTCCTTGCTGGCGTGGGGGTTTGGTATTCTTTGAGGCCATTTGTCCTTCCTAATTTGTGTCCTTGCATTGGCTGCTTAGAAATACAGTTAATTTAGGAAATTTGAGATTAAGGGGAATCAAACCCAGCGCCTTGGCACTTGATGTAAAAGTAGGGCAGTGCTTTGGCGCCTGTAATATTTGCCAGGCGGCGCTTGACGTAAAAGTAGTTTGGCGCCTTGGCGCCTAATCCAATTGCTAGGCGGTGAGGCGGCGCTTGTGTATATTTTTAAGTGCCGTGGCGGCAAATTATGTATTGTTTAATTGTTGCAGCGGCGCTTATCATTGGATAATTTAATGCCCAGGTCAGCAGACCACTGCTATTCCAATATGCATATAATTTATACTGCCAATTTATATAATTTGGCTGCTGCAGTTCATATCTGCAAGCTCCGTCATAATTAGCATCATTGCTTGGTCAAAATTCCTAACAACTTGTACATCTAGATCCTTGACAGTAGTGATTTTCAACCTGGTTGAGATGAAGGGAAGCAACGCTGCCTAAAACTGACATCAAAGATCTGGGTATCTGTATCAAATCCCCCCAGATCTTCTTCCAGTTTGGTTTTGCTTTTCAACCAAGCCAATTGTTCATATCACCTGGCTTGAAAATTAGTTCACACCACGTGCCATTACTCAAAATAGTGTTGGCTTTGGAAAGTTGATCTGAAGAAACCCCAAATCCCCTCTTTTTCATTAGTTGACTACCAGGGAGTTGACTTCACCACAGTTTCCTCCTGGATTGGTGTTTAAAAAAGCAATCATTAGCAGGGATCAACCTGAGTGGTTGAGTTTTATTTTTACACTGCTGGATCACCAGTAAAAAGCTGCAAGGCCAGAGGGCTTGGAGTAAATTGTTGTAGACTAAAGCCTTTAACCCAAGAATACCAATATGTGTAAATATAAAAAGATAGGCAAGGTTTGCAACAATAACTTTACTAACACTGTCAAAGGTTTATAGGGTGTAAAGCAGGGACTAAGACGGTTTATCAAGCCTAAGGAAATGAAACCAAGACCAGTCTCAATGACTGAAGATTGGGCCAAAAAGCCAATCTCTAAGCCAGGATAATGGTCAGCACTGGCTGGCAGATTAAAGCTATCAACAATCAAAGTATGTGTTCCACTATAAAAGATGGCTACCTAATGAAATATGTTGTCAAAAGGAATTATGGAGCTAGAATCTAGAAAAATAGGGGGATGCAAGATAAAAATAAGGTTCTTAAAAAGAACACAAGCGGCAAAACCTAACAAGTACCTTGTGGGGCGCAAGCCAAACAATCTTGACTTATTGTTGAGATTTGGAGACCACACCTTTTTATTTTGCTTGGATAGTGAGGTGCAGATTGAGGGGCAGAATTAATAACCAAGCTAATTAGAAGTGCAACTTGGAAGCTGGGAAGTCTAACCAAGGTTGGTTTGATTATGTTAAAAAACAAGACAGGCTTTGAAAATCAAAGTAAACTATGGTTAACTTGAAAAAGTTAAGTATACATAAAGTAGAGGAAGTTTGTGGTGTGCTTAGTTGTTGTTGCAAGCAAAAGAGGCAGGAAAAGCGGATCCAAAGCTTGCATACATCACTGAGCCTAAAGCAAAAGGTAAGATTTTCAAAAATCAAAGAATACTAACTGAGGGTATAGGTACTGGATTCAAATCCTGTAGCAACGGGGAGGTGAGTTTGAAGATGAATGACTAACCAATATTAAGTTGTTATAAAACTAGGAAAACTCAATTGTTAATAAAGTAATTTGGGAAAGCAGGAAATGAAGTGACAAAATGTGGGAAGTTGTTGAGGATAAAAGGGATCAAAATGGAGCTGACCAAGGTTGTGAATAACAGACCAAGAAAATTATAACTCAGAGTAGCATATAAAGAAAAGGTGAATCCTGGTAAAAGTAGATTGAATTTCTTACACCCAAATCAATATCATATTCAAATATCTGGCAGGGAACTTAAACTTAGTTGTATAGCCACAGGCTTCTGACCCTTGTTGTGATCCCAATAAACTGACCCCTGAAAGCCCTATTGGTTTAAACAGGAGTGTAAAGTTGAGAACAGGCAGGATCATGCTACAGCCTGTTCAGCTGGCCTCTTGGCTTACACTGATTGGCTGAGCTACTGGGCCACCAAATTGACACGGGTAAACTATACTGTCTTTGATAATTCTGTCTTTTTGTTTTTATTGTGACAGGCTTTTCAAAGAGGAAATGATTTCTGTTGTATGCTGTACTGAATAGTGTATGAGCAATATTTCCTGGCTTGGTTAGATACTAAGGGGCAAGGTTTATTGAAAGAAAATGGCTGGGGCTCTCCAGCAACAAACATATCATATTTAACAATGGATAATCTGCTGGTCTACCATGATTTTGGTTTGATTCTTATCAAATAGAAGGATTGACTAGCACTAAATCCCTCCAAGCTATCTATCAATATTATGTTAGTCTCTTAAAGTCTCCACTTAGGCATGGATTATCAGGTGGATAAAGGCTGAAGAATAAACAGTGATTTACCAGCAGAAAATGAGTAGCAAAGGGATTTACTAGGGGTAAATCCCTACAGTGACCATATCAATGTCTTCCTGGTATGCTGGTTTGAGCAGTCACTCTGTTTTAAAGTGCTGCTGATCTGATGTAAGTACAGCTGACTCTTATTGATAATCAAGCATCTTTAGTTTCACACATACTTTAAAGAAGTCAGTAATAGCTTACAACAGATACATTGCCGCAGATATACTTTTGTTGCACCATCTACAGCTACTTGTCTCAGGGAATTGTTTCCTGAAGTGATTCCCCAGTTAATCATTAAATTGATGGCACTCTTAGAATCCACCTATCTTGTACAAGTATCAAACCTTTTCATCCTTAAACAGGGAATCCCCTGGACAAGCCCCTTTACTACTATGCTGTACATGGGTAGCATGTGACTTCCTGTGATACTATAAATTCCTCTAAATTCATTTCAATAAAGTATCATCCTCTTCTCAATTTCCCTTTATTCTGTTTTATATACCTTGCCAACATTTGGGCTCTTGAAGAATAATAATTGATTTTATTAAAGTAGGTATGCATGTTGATATACAGGGATCTGTATGAAGACATATGTGCTTTCAATTGGTGTGGTGATAATTGCAGCAACTGGCGGGGTTCCATCCTTGCTGGAGCCAAGTAAAGGGAAAGTTCCTGTGGTTGGTAGACGCAGCACCAGCAGCTTTAGACGTAGGTGGGTTGGTAGGATCTGGAAGTATCAGCCATATGCTCTTATTTGATACTTGACACTACTACTTTTCAATGAGTAGTAATGTTGGTGGTTATTGATTGGCTGCCTTCTGTTGTATGGGTAGGCTGTTGGATATATCTAGCAAGAATTAGCCCTGGTAATTGTTCAATTACTATACCTAAATACAGGGTAGTAAACCAAAGTAAGAGTGAACATTATGTGGGGGTAAAAATGTATTGTTATTTCATATATAAACCAAGTATATATAGTGAGGTGGGAAATTGGAAGAGGGGAAACTGGTGGGATGAAAGGCCAGAGAATTAGGCCAGATTTGGCATCAATACCATAATCATAATATCAATACCAATTTTAGCTATTGATTTTTCACCCAGAAGTAGAGAATTTATTGAGCAATTGGATCATTGATGTCACCTACATTTAGGTTTATGGATTCAAGTGCCAATTATGAGCCTTAATTCAAGAATTGAAGGCATTGTTTATTGCCCCTTTGTATAACCATTAAATTGCTGAATTGCCAAGAGGATTCAAATGAAATCCAGAATGCTCTGGAATCCAATAGTTCATAATTGATTGGTTGATCAATTTTCTAATGTGTAATTACATTCTGGATCTGACTTCAAACTTAATGTCCATCAAATCCATCACATTTTAGCACATTTTAACACCTTCCAAGTGATCTTGGAAGGAATTTTTATAGTATAAAAGATGGCAACAGACTAGTTTCTAGATGCAGGTAACTCTTATAAAGTTAGCCTATAATCTTCAAACTACTGGTTTCAACCCCCAAAGTTAGATCTCAAACCTGAATAGTAGTTTTAGAATGAGGCAATATCCTAGGCTGTTAAATTCTCCTCTTTAGCATGGATTCTCCTTAACACAGTTGAGATCAACCAAGTTGACATCCATTGAGCAGGGTTTCAGGAAGCCAGGCATAGTTAGAGGCAATTAGGTGAATCAGGAAGGAGTACTGCTGGACCAGTGGATAAGGCCCACCATAGGATGGGTGCTAACTTGATAATATAGGATACAGATTTCCTAAACAAAGACCAGGGCCTGAGTTGGAAACCATAGAGTTTACCAATCCTGTCAAAGTAACATAAAGTACTCCAAACAATTGATTGGACATGGTCTTGGTAGTGTTGGAAGGTTCCATTGGGCGGTCAGGCCGTGGGGTTAAGTGCGGAGTCATGGGGACAAAGTATAAAGGCAGATTTTTGTACTTGTCTTTGAACAATAGGAGTGGCACCTTGTGCCACTTTCCTTTGTGTCCTATGTATTTGGTCTCTTTATTCCTTGCCAAGGGATCAGCAATGAGGATGGTTTTCAATTCAAACTCCAAGTAGGCAGGGTTGGGTGGGCATTTGTAAAAATGCACAGGTCTGAAAGGGGCTCCAGGGGAACATTATAGTGCCTGAGGCAAGTCAGCATGTTGGTCTCTAGAGGGGTCAGTTGCCTGATTGTTTATGTGGCTGGAGTTGAGATGAAAGATCATTAAATCTAGATAAGGTAGGATTTGTTCAAACCAAAGGTTCTTAAAACTTTATTATCTGAAATGACAATAGGGTCATCCTCATACCGCTGGGGTTCTTATACCAAGTGATTTTGCTTCTTTGCTTTTTGCGGACTTCAGGCCGTGGATAATCTGCTGGCAGGACCTGGGTCTTAGCTTTTGATTTTGAGGACGGCAGATCCTGGTTGTGCTTGCTCTGATGAATAGAAGTGGTGATGCTTTGTTCTGCTGCTGCTATTCACCATATCACTTGAGCAGCCAATTACATTACCCATTCTGGACTGGAGATTGGCAGTAGCTGGTGGTCATTGGCAGAGATAACAGTAAGTCTTGTTTTAACCACCTTTAGGCAAGCTACAACTTCTGCGTAGATCCGGGTCTTTGGTGGCACAAGTTTAAAAGCAATCTTGTAATCATTTGAGGAATCATCCTTAAGAATCTGACGGGTCTCAGAGTAATTCAACAACTCAGGTCTGCAACTCAGTGAGTTGGTAGGTCCCTGTCCATACTGGGTGACTCAATTTAACTTTGGAGGGTTGGGGTTTGATTCCAGGGCTTCAAATGTTGGTATTGAATTTCCAGTCTCAATACTTTACAGGCTGACAGGTTCCTGTTCCTCCTGGTTGGGGCAGGGCATCTCTGGCAGCCCAGGGTTTAGCCCAACTGGCAGTCTGGCGGGTTCCCGTCTACCCTGGTCAAGGCTAGGCATTTCATGATGGCTGGGGTTCAATTCCTGGGCTTTCAATACAAGTATTGAAATGTCATCCATGACACTGAGGAGGGAAAATACCAGGGGAGTGCCTATCCAAGCCACCCTTCCCTACTTTGAAAGAATTATACAGGGACCAAGACATGGACTTAATCACCATGATCTAAGTATCATCCAGCAATCAAATACTGTTTGCCACCAAAACTGTAAAAAACTCCTCACTTATCCTTTCTGTTTTTGCATATATCAGGGCACATCACTAATTGACAATGGAGCAGAGCAATTCCTTGTTGAACAAAAAGTTCTCCAACCTCCTGAAACTGCCTACCACCCAAAGCAGTATCAGGAGAGTCATCATGGCAGATAACAGAAGCACACCAGTCACTCAAGAGGCAAAACCATTCCGCGCCCAAATTGGAGACATGCAAAACACACTCAGTGGCCCCTCATACCAATCCCCAAGTATGATGTTATACTTGGCCTGGACTGGATGAGAAAGACCAAACCTCATATTGACTGGGATGCGCTACCATCATCATACAATGAGGCAAGGTGCACCACCATGTCTACCCAACTTATCTTGATACACTTATGAAGGACCATGTATTTGTGAAATATACAGAAAAAGAAGAGGAAAAGGACCCTAGCAAGATCAATTGTAACACCTACACATATTATATTATTCACTTTAAAAATTCAGAAACCCCACACAAACAAGACCCAATCTAACAACAGCTAGACCTAGAATTCCCTTTATTTTTCCAAGAAACATTACCAGGACTACTGCCCAACCAAGGCATACAACATGAAATTGACCTCAAAGGGAGTATGCCAAAAGAACACTTCATATACCAACTGATATCACAATAATACAATATACTAAAAGAATACCTGTATAGAGCCCTGGAGAAGGGGCTCATACAACCTTCTAAATCTCCTTTTGGTGTGGCTGTTTTGTAGCAAAGAAAGATGGAGGACTCTGCCTAGTCACAGACTACAGAGCGCTCAACAAGGTCACAATTAAGAACAGGTATCCCCTGCCCCTTATTGATGACTTTTTTGTTGACCTGGGGGGGTCCCAAGTCTTCACAAAAATTGATTTGACAGCAGGCTATCACCAAATTTGCGTGAGACCTGAAGATATCCTAAAAACTGTGTTTAGAACCAAGTATGGGTCCTTTGAATATGTGGCTCTCAATTTTGGTATAATAAACGCTCCTAGAATCTTTGTGACCTTCATGAATGAGGTCTTCAAGGAACACATCAGAAAACAAGTGATCATCTACCTGGACAACATAATCATCTACAGTCCAACTTTAACTCAACACTAGAAAGATGTCCGCCTGGTCCTCTGCACCCTCAAGGAAAACCAACTCATTACCAAACCTTCAAAATATGACTTCTTCTTTTATGAACTTCCTTTCCTTGGTCACATATCAGTAAGGACGGAATCAAACCAGACCCAGAAAAGATACACACTATAAATGACATGCCAGCGCTAAGGAACAAGAGCAAACTCCAAACATTCCTCAGCATGGTAGCCTATTTCAGAAGGTTTATCACTGAATGGGGTGCCTTAACTTCCCACTTGTCTGCAATCACAGGCAAGATGACCAGGTTTGTATGGACACCACTAAGGGATCAACATTTCTGATAGCTCAAAGAGCGCATGATCACTGCCCCTATACTACAATACCCAAACTGTGAAGGAATATACAAACTGGAAATTGGTGCTTCCAACTACGCAATTGGAGGTGTAATCTAATTTCAAAATACAGAAAACAACATTATCCCTGTAGTATATAAATTAGGAAAGTTTTCTGATGGTGAATAAAAATATTTAATACATGACAAGGAACCAGTAGCTATCATGCACTATCTCGTGAAATGCCAATGCTACCTGGAAGGCACACAAATATGCAAAGTGCTATTCAACCACAAGTCATTGATATTATTCAAAAACCAACAACACCTATCCTGAATACAAGCAGAATAAATGAGCCTTATTCTAAGGTACCCCATGACAATTTAATATAAACCTGGTAAAAAAATGCTTACCACAGACACCCTATCAAGGCTATACCAAAAAACATATCCTATCCGCTGATGGGGACCCCAATTGGCTCATGTTAATCATGGGGAATCTCCAAGAGGGGTTCCCACCTGGAACAACAATGGACATCCAAGAGAAAGCCTCAAGAACAAACACATGTTAAAAAACATATATGGCATACTACACTAAATACTTCCAAGTGGTGATACTGTATCCTACGTCCTGTCAACACAAAAGATTGACACAATCCTCCAATACCACAGAGATTTCAGAAACACCTGTAGCAGGAACTTACATGAATACATCAAGACACGCTACTGGTGGCCCAAAATGCTGGAAACATCAAGGAAGTACTATATCAATGTGGAGTCTGTGAAAAGTATGCCTGATTCAAGGCACCACCTGAGTCAGTACTATCAGTGTCAATCACACAACCTTTCAAAGTTTGGTCACTGGATATTGTGGGACTAATTTCCAGCAATTTAAAAGACAAAAATTATATTATCATAGCAATTGATTATGAAACTAGTTGGCCTGTAGCACAATCTTTAAAAGAACACAAAGGAAACAACATAAGATAATTTATTGTCAAAGAAATCATAGCTAAGCTTGGCAAACTGATCTCCTGATCACAGAAGGAGGAGCTGAACTTAAAGCCATTGACACCAATGTCTACCCTGCCAAGAATGAAATAAAGCACACCATAGCCAGCTCATATCACCTGCAAGAAAAATGGAAGAGTAGAAAGAATAAATGGATCCATAGTAGAGGCCCTAAGTAAGCCATCTGCCAATAATCTGAGAGCCTGGGTTGACATACTACCAACTGCACTGATGGTGTGCAGAACACAAGCTAATTACAATACAGGCAAAAGTCCATAAAAACTTGTATATGGTCATAAACCTGCCATTTTTAGCACTACATTAAGACCATAGTTACATCTGCATAAGAAAGTTCCAGACAACAGTAGCCCTGATGTACAGCGCGCCAGGAAGACCAAGAGGACATGGAAAGAAAAGAGTGGAAAGAGAAATAACCCCATTACAATAAGAACGCTTCCAAGTCAGGTACAAGATTTGGGTTGTTAACCACAACATGCACAAGTTGGATTCAGGATTACAAGTATCAGGCATTTTCATGGAAATAAAACCAAATAACATTTACCTTTTCAAAATAATTGGCGCTCAAACAGAGTTCAAACATTTGCACCATGACCGCCTCCACCCATGTAAAGCAAAAATGGCACAACGTAATTCCAGGCTCCCTGTCACCAACGCCAAACTGGGCCAATACCAAGCCTGCATCCTGACACTCTCCAGAAAATTCTCAAGGCTCCACATTCCAGCACCCCAGGAGGAGATTTTGCAACATCTAAAATCACTACCTATTGGGAAACTAAATTCCTGAGTGGTTTGCTGAATGATTCCCCAACTAATCATTGAGTCAGTGGCACTTTTATCATTTGACCATTTATTACAAGGATCAAATATTTCAAGTTCCAAGAGGAGCACACTTGGAAAAACCTCATGACCTAAGAGGAACAATCACTTGGATAAGCCCCATGACTACCATGACCTACATGGACAGTATGGGGCTTCTTATGGTATTATATAATTATTGAAACTCATATCAAATAAAGTATCAATATCTTCTTAATTTTCCCCTTTATTTTTGTTTTATATATGTCCCAGAAGTATATACACAGCAGTTTCCTTTTTATTTTATTTTTATTTTTCATAAGCTTAGTTTAAATTGTTGATAATATACTTCTTGGAAGCATGTCAGAAAATCCATATGTATCAAGGTTGACCTATCCATCTTCTCATCACTAGGACTATGGGCCAATGATAGACGGGTCACTGCCCAGTGTGCAACATCTGAGCTGGATAATGACAAAGCTATATCAAGATAACTATAGGATCCCATTCAGAAGATTCCTGAGAAATTCTGGGTCAAATGTCATTGGTCAATCAGGAGAAAAAAATTAAGTGCAAACCATTTGGGATTACTAAGGCAGACTTGCCTCTGCCAGATGGAATAAAACAAAGTATTACAACATCCTGTTTCACAAGAAATGGGACAGAGGAGTGACTGTGTGAAGTGTAGATTACACCAAGAGCAAGACAAGACCCTGTGTCATGGATGACATTTCAATACTTGTATTGAAAACCCAGGAATCAAACCCCAGCCATCATGAAATGCCTAGCCTTGACCAGGGTAGACAGGAACCCGCCAGACTGCCAGTTGGGCTAAACCCTGGGCCGCTAGAGATGCCTTGCCCCAACCAGGAGGGACAGTAACCTGTCAGCCTGTAAAGTATTGAGACTGGAAATTCAATACCAACATTTGAAGCCCTGGAATCAAACCCCAACCCTCCAAAGTTAAATTGAGTCACCCAGTATGGACAGGGACCTGCCAACTCACTGAGTTGCAGACCTGAGTTGTTAAATTACTCTGAGACCTGTCAGATTCTTAAGGATGATTCCTCAAATGATTACAAGATTGCTTTTAAACTTGTGCCACCAAAGACCCAGATCTATGCAGAAATTTTAGCTTTCCTAAAGGAGGTTAAAATAAGACTTACTGCTATCTCCACCAATGATCACCAGCTACTGCCAGTCTCCAGTCCAGAATGGGTAATGTAATTGGCTGCTCAGGTGATATGGTGAACAGCAGCAGCAGAACAAAGCATCACCACTTCTATTCATCAGAGCAAGCACAAACAGAATCTGCCACCCTCAAATTAAAAGCTAAGACCCAGGTCCTGCCAGCAGATTATCCACAGCCTGAAGTCTGAAAAAAGCAAAGAAGCAAAATCACTTGGTATAAGAACCCCAGCGGTATGAGGATGACCCTATTGTCATTTCAGATAATAAAGTTTTATTAACCTTTGGTTTGAACAAATCCTACCTTATCTAGTTTTAGTGATCTTTCATCTCAACTCTATCCACATAAACAACCAGGCAAATGCCCCCTCTAGAGACCAACATGCTGACTTTCCTCAGGCACTATAATGTTCCCCTGGAGCCCCTTTCAGACCTGTGCATTTTTCCAAATGCCCACCCAACCCTGCCTACTTGGAGTTTGACTTGGAAACCATCCTCATTGCTGATTCCTTGGCAAGGAATAAAGAGACCAAATACATAGGACACAAAGGAAAGTGGTACAAGGTGCCACCCCTCATGTTCAAAGACGAGTACAATTATCTGCCTTTATACTTTGTCCTCATGACACCACCCTTAACCCCACAACCTGAACACCCAATGGAAACATCACCTGCCTCCAAGACCATGTCCACCTAATTGTTTGGAGTACTCTACATTACTTTGACATGGTTGATAGACTCTACGGTGCCCAACTCAGGGCCCTGGTCTTTGTTTAGGAAATATGTACCATATATTATCAAGTTAGCACCCATCCTATGGTGGGCCTTATCCACTGGTCCAGCAGTACTCCTTCCTGATTCACCTAATTGCCTCTAACTATGCCTGGCCTCCTAATACTCAGCAGTATTATCAGTGCTCATTTGTTTTATTTGAGTGGTATAATTTCCTCCTTGAGGATGTGGGTTGTTGGCTTGTTTGTTCTGCTTATTAGATCAAGGGTCCTTCTTTGCTGTGGGACTTTCTTTTTTCTTGTTTGTTGTGTGTAGGTTGTCATATTTTTGTGCAGCTTGCTTTCCTTCCAAAAATATGTCTTAGAGATTCTTGCAGTGGCTCATGTCAAACTGACGTCTGATGTGTATGGGGAGGCCATTGTAGAAGTCCAGTTTGGTCCATCCTCATCAAAATTGATGATGTTGGGAGCTTGACCATTTATGTCCTCATAGACTGCAATGTATTCTTTGATAGTTCCTGCCATCTAGAAGGTTCTGGCTTCTTCTGAGTGCAGGCATTGCAATACAATGATGGTTAATTTTAGTTGCTTAAGGAATTTGAGGTGGGTTCAGGATCCCATGTGTGCTGAGATGTTGTAATAGTTGATTTTACAAGGACATTGTTGTAGACAAAAAATCCTGCTGGGACGCCATGTCCTTCTTTGTATTGTCTCCTGACAGTGGGGAGTGCCATCTGCTGGGTTCTTTTCTTTGGAGGAATTTTTTACTTTAAGCTGTGTAGCTGTGAATAACCTACTTCTGCTAACACTGTTGAGTATATACTTCTGGGAAGTATATCAAACAAGATAAAGGGGAAAACAAAAAGAGAATGATACTTTATTTGATATAAGTTTTTGGTATTATATAATATCATGAGAAGCCACATACTTCCCATGTAAGTCATAGTAGTCATGGGGATTATCCAAGTAATAGTTCATCTTAGGTCATGAGGTTTGTCCAGGTAGTGTTTCTCTTAGGACTCAAAATTTTTGATCCCGCAATAGATGGTTGAGTGATATCAGTGCCAACAGCTTAATGAACAGTCTTGGAATCATTTGGCGAGTCACTTGGGGAATTAGTTTCCCAAGAGGGAGTAATCATAGATATTGCAACAATAGGATTACTAATGTTATTTTAAAATCCAAGTATTATTCCCCTTGATATATTATGCTTATATCACTTAAATGGAGCCATTTTCTTTGGGATATGAGAGCTAATGATTAATAACATGGTTTTTCATAAAAAAATCAAATAAATTATAATATTACACATAACTTTAGTTTACTTATACTGTGATATTAATTATAGCCAAAATAAAAAAATTTAAATAAGGACTTCTGCAAGGCTACAAAAAATGATATAGTAAGAAATTAATATTATTAGTTATTTAAAAAAGTTAAGGTATTTTTATTAGGTCTTAAGCCAATAAATCAAGCGCAAAAAGGGGTATGTGGATATTTTCAAGATGATAGCTTAATGACTGACTTCGACAAACTTGGACTTGGTTCTAGCTTTGATATTGGTTCCATGACGCCCTTGCTTCACTCCAACCTTTAAATTGCTTCTACCTTTTCTGATCCCAGCTCCATGACCACTGCCATGATAATCTGGCTCAACTACACCATGACCATGATAATTAGGCTGCACCGAGACATGATGTCTATCACTATACTCTGGACCAACAAAGCCATGGCCTGTACCAACAAACCCTCCTAATACTCCACGGTCTGAAGCAACAATAGCCCCTGCTGAATGCGGAACTGCATGTGCGATCACTACAGAAGGCTGCCGACCACCAAAGGTTCGACGTACAGCAGGACTAGACTGAGAACCAACGGCATCAGTTACAGGAAGTGCCTGGGTGGAGAGAGCGAGAAGAGAAAATAACGTAGCTGAGAATGTTTTCGTTATTGGATGGATACTGTTGGTGGCTAGTCTGGCTTCTTTTATACTCAATTTTCAAATGCTTTGGGTTTAATTTGGAGTATCTATTACTTAAACAGACTGTTGATTCAAAGCCAAAGTGTAGGGCTCCATGAATTTAGTTTAATAGTCTTAAAAAAGATGGTTTTAGTTTAGCTTTTATATTATAATTGGTAAAAACGGAGAGCTCAGCCAATAAACATAATCGACGTTCATGCTGACTTTACAAAAGTTGATTATCTAGCTTCGCATTAAATAAGCCTTTGAGATTAACTTTAGATAATTCATTTATTGCTTTTAAGCTAATCTCTCGATTATCTCAAGTCCATTGAGAAATGCAATCGATTTGCATAACTTACCAGTCCACCTTTAAAATAAATACTATGCTGTAAGTATCATGCTAGGTGGCGGAAATAAATTAGCATTGTTCATGGTAAATCGCATTTCTATTCTGGCTGCTTCATTGCTCCCTTGATGCGAATTAAAAAACATGATGTTGGAATTCAAAGTGCTTAAAAAATACATAAAAATAAATTCTAAACTAAAGCAAAAGCTTTTGAATCGAGGTGGTGACTTTTAACGAGTCCTAAATGTATTTCCATTGAGCTAAGCAAAGGCAGCTATTATAAAAGTGATAAAAATTAGAGTTCAATAAAATCTACATCAATTTTAAGCTAATTTTAAAGTTTAATGATACCTGGCACAATAATATCCGCATAGTGTCATTTAAATATGATATACTAACTGGTTATCATCTCATCATATATTAATCAATATTGGCTGTCAGAACTTTTGGTTCTGCTCTCAGACCTGGCGGTCTGATAATTGTTCACTTTGGTGTGTAATATATATTTATTGGTCATTATGTTGATATCAGCTTGTATGGCGACAAGTGTTACTTGTGACATCTGGATTTTCCTTGGCACTGCGACGGCGAGCGATGGCAAGGGAGGCAACTACAAGAGGCTTGCTATATGGGCGGCTTGCTTAGTTCTTCAAGTACTGATGACGGTCTTTGAACTTGGATAGTCTTCTTCTACTGTGAAAACGTTCTACAGTAGGCAAGGGTTATTATTGTCTGCCTTCCATCAGTCCAATGGAAGGGCTTTTATAGAGCTTGCGCTCTCTTGCCAGGATAAGATCATCTGGCGCTTCTAACTCTTGCTTGATCAGTCTTTTTGTTTCCAGACCGCCAGCATCAACCCCCAGAGTCAGGCATCCATGCAATGGCATGGGATTCCATATCATAGTACCCTGCGCTGGGTACTTGATTGTCATAGAATAGAGCATAATCTATAAGTGTGCTGGCGGTGGCGGCGCTAATTGATTACTCTATTTTTAGTGCATATTATTTCGTTATTAGGCAAATTTTCTGGCATTGATTTTCACTAGTACTGGCAGTTTGCTTGAGAATTGATCATATGATTTTGATATTTGGAGGACTCCATAGTTACTAACCTGGTGGTTTGCCAGAGTATTTCAGAATAACTCTAGCCAATTGGGAACCAGTCATAATTGGTGAGTTATTGTATTCCTGGTTGTTCTCCCAGTAGTAATCCAAATCTACTCTATGAAGGCTTCTTAAATCAATTAGGTCTATTAACAATATATCAGAAGCTTCTACAATTATTGGCTTGGCAGATTGTCAAAGTAAACCAGGTAGAACTGTAAGGTCTCATAGTTTGGGGGAGATGGTTATAAACTAAAGCTTTTAAACCTGTTATATTTATGTTGGTTAAATACAAAAAAGTAGGCAAGGTTTGTAGTAACAACTGGACTAGGGCCCCTAGAAGCTTGTAGGAAGTAAAATAAGGGCTGAGGCAATTGATTAATCCCAAGAAAATAAAGTAGAATCCAGTCTTAATGACTGAAGACTTGGTCAAAAAATCAATTTCTAAATCAGGGAATTGCTCACCACCAGTTGGAGGATTAAAACTATCAATAATTAAATTGTGTGTATTATTATAGAAACTACCTAACTGATGAAATAAAAAATCAAAAGGAATCATAAGGTTGAAAGTAAAAGTTAAAACTAGATTGAAAAGAAAAACACAAGCCACAAACCTAACAAGTACCTTTTTTGAGGTGCAAGTCAAACAATCTCAACTTACTGTTGAAATTGGAAAACCAAGCCTTTTTATTTACTTGGTATTGAGGTGCAGAATTGAGGTGAGATATATTAACCAAGATTGATTATTGAAGATGGTGGAAAAGAACAAACAACAGAAACACATGTTTCTTGTGGTTTAGACTTAAAAAGTTAGTCACCGGTGTAAGGAAGACGACAGAAGGAACAGTGATGCTTGGCAGGAGGTAAGAGCAAGAGCAGAAAGCAGAAGAGCAAGAAAAACCTGGTCCAAGGATGCTGGCGTAAGCAGGAAAGCAAAAAGGTATTCAGGTTTCAGATTTGGATATTATTACTAACATTTAGGTCCACGGTTTGAAACTCAAACCAGAAGAAAACAAGGTAAGTTTTGAACTTAAAACTAACTGTAAAAATAAAAGGAATATTGTCAGTAAAGAGGGAATGAAAAATAAGGAATATTTCTGAATAAATGAGCCCATATTAACCCAATTCCTTCAAAGTAAAATGGTGGAGTCCAAAGACAACTAGCAGCAAAAAAATAGAAAGGAGGATCCTGACAAGAACGAAGTCAGTATAAATTCCTGACATTGGCTTAATATAAATAAACACGTTCCTTTAAGATAATGACAATTCTTAACATTCTTTTTAAGTGTTATGCAGCTATTAAAAGATCTTTTTTAAACTATGAAGGTCTTTAAAATATCATCTTTTAAAGATTTGATTAAAATCACAATTTATCAACACTCATATTTAAAAAGATTGTATAAATGCTCTTCAATGGTGTCATTGGATATTTTATGATCAAACCTTGCAAGAATTCTTGGATAGTTAAATGTCCTTATAAAATTTAAGGCATTGATTTATAAAAAATTAGAAAAAATGGAATTCTAAAATCTGAGTTTATGCATGCCCATTTCCGTAACTGTGCTGTATTAGCAGAGTTACAAGAGGAAAAATGATTGAAAACTAGATAAAATATTTATCTGGATATCAGATTTGTATAGGTGCAGTAAGTTTCTTAGAAGGAAAAAAGATCCTGTGGATCAATCATATGGATGGGCAAGGGGGTGGCTTGTTCTTTTTAGTGTGACACACTAAATTAAGCTACCACTGTTTTGGTATTGGGATTGTTTCTTATTCCCAGGTCTTGTAATTGTAGTTGACATTAACATTTGGTTTTGAGTGATGGGAAAGTTGGTTTGAGCAACATATGGTGTCAGAAAATCTGCTGACTGTGGTATTTTATCATCCACCAGATGATATCCTAAGTCTTCTAACATTAGGAAACTACAGAGAACCTGTGACTTTGGCATAACCTACGGCCCAGAATACTTTGTTTTCTGCAGAAGTAGCAAGTCTGACTGGGCCAAAGCCCAAAGGTATTGGGACAATTATTCCTACTTCTGGATATAGGTCCTTAGTTGTTATCTCTATAATTTACTATAGATAATTATACTGTATGACAACAGAATCATCTTTTTCTCTACTAATAAAGCCTAAGAGAGGATCAAATTAAAGAAATAGGATTTGGATCAATCATCAAGTCAATTTGGAATCATCAGTCTTTTATTCTAATAGACTGGCTTTAAGGCGGCCTGTCTGTCCGTGTTTTATCTGAGTTAGCTCACAACACTAGGAAGAGACTAAAGTAGCATTAGGTCAATACGGCATGAGGCCCAGTCTTTTCTGGGTGGATTGTGTGGAAGCTCGCTTGATAACTTCCTCAGCTTACTGTGTTTGTTCCAGACACGCCACACAGCTGAATCTATCATGATTCACCTTCTAATAGCTGCTATTATTTTTGCCCCTTTAATTTTGGTTTATTTAGTTCAACCTTGCCATGATTATTAAGGACTATTATTTTTAATCTTAGCCATGAGTAATTAGCTCACATATGTTCACTATGGTCTTCTCTTCTTTCCCTACATTTTCTACACTTTTGGGTTCAAATTTGGTTCTTTTCCATCCTAAATTTCATTTTACATTGATTAGCTAGGTTCAAACCTATCTTACTTTTAACAACAAAACTTGAATCCTGTACCTATTCACTTGGTTTAGCAGTTTTTGTGTCTCTAAGCTCTTACCTTTTGCTTTGCAATGATGATACATCCCCAGGCCTTTGTATCTTGTTTTTTCCCGCTCTCTTCCTCACAACATCTAACTGTCAACTCTGAAACCTTCCTTCTTCTCTTTCAGGTCTCCCTTACTTAGTTTAACTTATCTACTTTAAATTTAGAACCTGAGT